>VYZT01058927.1:2865-55381 GCA_013400735.1 Pomatostomus ruficeps | reverse complement strand
GATCTTTTCCAATACTCTGGGTTCAATTTACTGAAGAAGTGCTATTTATACATCTGCTTTTTGAACCTCTATTTATTTGCACTGCAAATGCAAATGAATGCCTGGTATTTGATTGCTGCTAAAAATTTTGAATACCTGTGACTAAACTTTCCTTATGGGTATGCATTTGGTAAATATCAATGTGGGCAATTTTTGAAAATGTACTGCTAAGTCTCATTAAGGTAGGTATCAACTAGTCTGTTAAAGACTTAATAGGTATTTCCCTGAGCCAATTATCATTTTAAGTTCTTTTTCCGTTGCTCTGTTCCCTTCACTATGAGGGTGGTGAGTCATTGGGACAGTTGTCCAAAGAAGTGGTGGTTCCCCATTACTGGAGGTGTTTAAGGCCAGGCTGAAGGGCTTTGAGCAACCTGGTCTAGAGGAAGGTGTCATCCCATCCATGGCAGGGATGTTGGAACTAGATGGTCTCTAGGCCCTTTCCAACCCAAACCATTTTATGATTATTTAGAAGTAGATCAGAGAAAGCATCAGCTCTAAGTATTATTGCAATAAGTATTTAAATTAAGAAAAAGCTTTCTGCTTAGTTTGAAAGGAAGAAAAAAATGCTGTGTATATCCATTTTTACATACAACAAGCATCATTTACAAGGGAACATTTACTCACATATCCTTAGTTACTTCTCTAAAGCTGCATGACCCTGCGTAATGGCTGTGTTTACACTGTTAAGTGGTATATGCCCTGCATGATCTGATATGTACTGGGGTTTCCAGTGGTGTCAGGTGCTTACCATTCTTGCTCCTCCTGTCATTTGGAGAGGTGGCTATGGAGAACCTGGAGGCAAATTAGAAAATAACAGATTAACGCTTGCATCAGTGATGCAATTGAGGTGAAGGATTTATGTGTCCTGAACAAGCAGAACCCACCCAACTGTCTCTGCAACACGGACAGAAAAATGTATCTTAGTTATGAACTTTAAGACAAAGAAGTTTTTAGGTAGTCTTTTCAAGAGCGAAGTCTCAGGAGCACAAGAAGTGCCAGGAGCTCAAGACTTTGTCAAAAGCCATATGATCATATTGCTGCTTTTCAAATTCCAGTAGTTATGCAGCTTTGCCCTTTGCCTATCTTCAGAGTCAATTTTTTAGGTGTCATTGAAGATGGGACAGCAGAGAAGGAAGTCGTTATGATAAAATTTTAGCTGCAAGACCTCACAGAGTAGAAATCCCAACCTCTGAATAAAAGTATGGCCTTTATAAACTCCAGTGGCCTGTTTTGGCTAAACACTGATTTTGGGTACCCTTTGGTTTTAACTTCTGACTTTAGGAATGCACCCCTTGTACCCCCACTGCCAATGGGTAGCTCAGGAGCTCAACCTGGATTAACAATGGGCGGACTTTGCTCACATCTCATGGAGAAATCACCCACAGTTTGGTTTTATGTTTATTGTTTCTATAATTAGAAACAATTAGGCTTTACACTTCAAAGCACTTCTAAGACTGATAATTAAATGGACATGTGAGCAGCTCAGTTCTTGGCTGAAAATGGCATCTTGGTATGGATGGCAATTGCTACATGCAAACCTGAAATACCTCAAGAAGCATAAAAGCCAAGGGAATAGTTTTGATGAGTGTAACTAGTGGACTGGCTGCTGTTCTTGCTTGCTGAGCTAGACAAAAAAGGGTGTGAAGTCCTTGTTTCACAGAACTAGAAGATTTTGTGGTCATGGAAAGTAAACACCAGAAAACCAAGATATTTTTAAGGGAGACGGGAAGCTCATTAGCTAGCTGTGAGTCTAACCTTGGTGACCCAGACTGCCTATCCACAGCCTGGTGGCTGTCAGTCCTGTCTGTCTCACCCTTCCCAGCAGAAACTGCTACTGGCTGCTGCATCAAAACACCCTTGGAATTGCTGTCCTTCCCCACTGCCCACTGCCCCCCTTATGGCCAGTCAGAAGAGTGTTCAAGAGAGCTCTGGGGTCTCTGGTCCCAGGATACCCTACCCCCAAGGGTGGCCCTTGGGACTGGTGTGAGCCCCATCCTGCCAGGTACTTCAGTGTCAAGCACAATTCAGCCTTCTGTAGGTTCTCTGAAAAAAACCATGCCTCTGCTGTGCTGGCAGTCAAATGTCTGTGAAGTATCCCAGCCTCTTCTGTAGGGTCTTCTGGCAGCAAAGGGGGAGCAGTGAGAGGATGTTTGTTTTGAAAAGAGAAGGGAAGCAATATTTGACTGTAAGTGTATCTGGGGCTGGGCAGACTGGTAAAACATGCAGGTTGTATTTCTCAGGGTTGAATGGTAACAAGACATCAGTGGAAACAAAGCATTCTTTAAGGAAATAAAGAGAGAAGTAAAACTGAAGGAGTCCTTAGTGTAGCATTTTGAGTTTATGAGGCATTTCCTCTTGCTGATGAATATGGATGGCTTAACTTTTCTGCACATTGTTGTTAAAAATGACTAGAGTTCAACTACAAATAGATGTCTGTTCTCCTGTCTGCAAATTCTAAACACAAAACTGCAAAATTTACAATCAGGTTCAGTGCACATCCCCTGTGAAGCCAATAGAAATGGTATAGTTTACATGGACATAAAATGTTCCCTGCAGTCTGGATTGCTATGATGCCTGAGAGATGGAGGCTACTTAGAAGAGAGGCTAGACAAGATTAAGTGGATAAAATGGGTATTTATTGAAGGGCTTTTAACAGGTACACCTTAGGCAGACAAAAGCCCTCTCCAGTAGAGGCCACACTCAAGATGGACCCCAGGTCATGAGTTTTTTACATTTTTATAAGTTTTGATCAATTTACGTATCAGGGTTAATTGTCTGATTACAGTTTCAGATGATGATATAATTCACTCCAAGTCTGTCCCACCTTTTAGAGCTTTAGTTTACATACTTTGGGGCCTGGAACAGCAAGGTGTCCTTGAGTCCAGGCCTAGAGAAGATTTGTTATGTCTAACTAGAATGTGAGAACAGGAGTTAACAGGCTATGTGGAGTTTTAGAGCTACACTAAAGAAGTACAGCGTTTAAGAAATACAAAAGCTAAATCTTAAGGCATCAGCTAAACCACTAGGGTAAGCAGTGAGAAAACGTATTTAGAGACATTTCAATGACATCTAAAAACCTTTTCCCATGGCCGCATTTCTGACCATCTTCATTTGCTTACTGTGCACTTTTCTGCAAATGTTAAGTTGTAGCTGCGCAAATCTTTTGGAAGGTCAGTTTCGCAGAGTTGAAAACCTTTTCTTTCACATGGCAGCATATATTTGTCAACTAAATGAAAATACTTCATGGAAAAAAAAAGATTAGGAATGGTTAGGTCACCTAATCCAAGAACTGGGACAGCACAGTGGAACTGGAGTGATCAGTTGTCCTCCGGAAACCGCAAGTTCATGATCATTGAATAAACCTATAAATATGTGCCAAGAATAAATCTTATTAAATTTGTTGGCCAAGCTGTTCAATACCAATCACCTAAATAAACTTGGAAATAGTAACATTTGGTCTACAAAAAGTCAGGATTAATTTGGGACGTAATTTGGTTCAGGAGAATTATCACAGAAAAATCACAGGATATTCTGATTTGGAAGAAACCCACAAGGATCACTGAGTCTAATTCCTAAGAGAATGGCCCATATAGGGGGTTGAACCCACAACCCCGCCATTATTAGCACCATGCTCTAACCAGCTGAGGTAATCTTAAGACTGCCAGGCAAGATTGTCTAAAAATCTATTCTGTCTTCAATCCCCACATCAGTACATCAGCTTACAAGAGTCACCCTAAGTATTCTTTTTGATGCAATAGAATCTGTTCTTTGTGTATCTTATTTTAAAGCATATATTTTAGTCCTTCTGTTGTTTATACAGCTCCTTTCTTAAATTGCTTAGGAGAGGCAGATCTTAGGATGAGGTCCAGGGGCTGCTTCCGTGCTGCCTCAGAGGATCTGGGTGGCCAAGCTGCCAGGATGGGCTCTTTCTACTTCTGTCTGGCTCTATCGGGTTTGTGCAGATATTGCAGAGGAAAAAGCCTATGAGTATCCCATGCTTGGAGAGCTCCCCGGGCAGACTTGCCTACTTTTTGAACAGGCCTCAGTTTAGGATCAGCCATTCAGATCTTCTTCAGCTTAGGGAAAAACACTTTGTAAACTCACAGTTGATTTTAAAATATGAACATGAGTTCAGAAGGCCAAGGGAGCAGAGGCAGGACTGATCTAACACAAGCTGGAAATACCAAACAAAGTGTGCATTAGACTGCACTGTTGGATCACTTGGCTATCTAATCGCCAATTATGGGGCAAGAAATCCCTATGCAACATGCAGGAGGGTTCGACAGGAAGTGAGACATATGCTGTTTGCAAAAGTGAGCCGGGGTGAAAGGGTATGATGACAAAGCTGTTGACAATTTAAATCTTGGCTTAGGCATAAAATAAATACATTACTCCTGATGGTGAAATTGGATGGTGCTGTCATGGATTCATTGTGTCTTCCGGGTGTTTTTCTAGCCCCTTCTCTTTCATCTGGCCTATGGCATTCATATCTGCACACCAATGTGTCAAAATACTCTTTGAATGTGTCAGGTTTGAGTGCACTTTAATTGAAACCCAGTCTGCATGTGTTTTATCTGAACTCCACATCCAGATACCATTAAAATCTTTGCATTTTGGGGGGTTGTACCAGGTCTTCTAAAGATGGCATTGACTGGGGCAGCTCTGCTTTGGGGCATGGTACCACTCTGGCCCCAGCTTTTACGCAGCTTTTGAGTGTGTAGGGCTGACCAGCATTGCCAGGAGGGTGGTACAGGATTTTCATACAGCTAGAAACAGGGTCCTTAAACTTCACAAGAGGTAACATGAACTCATAGACTTAAAACTAAACCAAACCAAAGCAAAACAGAAATATTGTGGCAGTAACTGGGTGTGTTGGGAAAGTTACTTTTTCATTTGTGTCACCTACATTTTTTCACTTTCATGATTTTCTTTTTAATGTGGTTTGCTTTCTCTTCTTTTTCCCTTATAGTTTTTACATCTTCTAAAAATGACACCTTTTGCCATGCTGTAGATCTTAGTGCAGGGGGTCTGTGACTGCTGGCCTGGCCGCTACTGCAGTGACAAAGATGGGGATTTCCTCTGGGTGCAGGAGGGCTAACCTCTGTTTGTATGTGACTGACTCCGCTTGCTCCTAGCAACCTCCCTGCTTTTTCCAAGGCATTTCCTTTTCAGTTTGCATCAGTGGCTGGGGATAGAATAAAAGGAGCAGGTTGATACTTTTGTTTGGATAACTTCCTCCTGCCTCCCCCATTTACTTATCTAAAGCTTATCTGAAACTTTATGGGCTGAAAAGTCACAAAATCAGATGTTCTTGGGAGTGCTTTACTGCTTTCTAGGCTTGGTGTGGCTGGACATACCACAGGCACAGCTTGTCACACAGTGTTGTGGTAGTTCTAGCTCCTTACAGCTGCCTAGAGCTTGGCTACATATGAAAAATTAAACAAATGAAATATTAGTGGAATCTGGTAAGCACTTTGGAGCACAGCCTGCAGCTTTGTGCTTGGCTTGCTGCTTCTTTTCCAAGGAAAGGCGAGCCATCCCTTGCCAGTCACCTGGGCCCTCACGGCTGCTCCCAGGACCTGTGCTCTGAACCCACCATTTTGAAGCCCAATTGTGAAACAATTTGAGCCCCATGCCTTATTTGTATTTAAATTCATTATAGAATATTTGGTGCCAAAATTGTGGTCTTGGTTTTCTATGGATCATAATGGAGAGAAAAAACCCTTTCAGCCATTTAACTAAAAATATATGAAATAGGATTAGCCTGTACCTTGTAAAATTTTATTTTAAGAAACGAAGGCCCTGATCCAATCACAATGAGGTCAGTGGGACACTTTCCACTGATTCACTAGGGTTTGGATATGGTCCTAAGACATTATTTTCAGAAACAGGGACTGTGAGAAATATATCTAATATTAGAAATTTATTGTTTATATTCTTTCTATAATTAAAATGGCCAGCTGCTGTTAAAAAGTTTCCTCTGAGCTGAATGTCTGCATACTAAATTTGTGTCTGAAGCAAAATGAGAGATGTTGGCACTTGACAACAAAGGCTTTCTGCACAGGGATCCAAGTGGGCTGGTGTCTCAGCTATCCTGTTCCACAAGGCACTGCTGCAAGACATTTGTCCAAATTCTCCACGGCCTCCTCCACAAACATAACAGAAGACTGCAGTCAGTGAGTAGATTTGAACAAGCTGTTTACATATGACACCATCATGGCAGGAATGTATGTAGCTGATCAGATCCACACCTCATTTATGTTGTTCTTGGACAGACACAACTGAGCCTGCCCTGAAAGTATTTTATACTTCTCTGGAATCCTTAATGGCTAGAAATCTTGAAAGACTGAGACACTTGCTGTTGACACTTGGTGTATGGACAGCCCAGACCTCCAGATGGATGGAGACTTGCTGGATGGGGAAGTGGGTCTTCGCCAATAACTTTAATAAATAAAAGGAACTGCGTGGGTAAGCTGGGGGCATTTGTATGCAGGCAATCAGCTGAGGTAATTTTTCCTTTTACAGCTGCTAAATAATGGGGCAAAATTACCATCTGTGTCCACCATCTGTTTCACCCATGCACGGGATGGATAGTGCCTCTAGGCAGGAAGTGCAGCTTTTGGGACTGAAGTACAAGATCCAAACTGGAAGACATAGAAGAAATGGAAAAATGCAGAAAAAAGGAAAAAGGAACTGAGGAGGGATGACCTTCCTTTTGGGATGTGAAGATTGTCTCTGAGTGTTCAGGGTCACCCATTCCTCTGCAGGGAGCCAAAGCACAGCCAGGGCAGCTCTCAAGAGAGAGTCAACATGGCTGAGCATCCAAACACACTCAAATGCTGAGCACTGGTGATAAGGAATGATAGCCAAGCTGTTTGGGCAGGACATGGCCCCATCTTTCATGAACGCTGACAACTACTGTCCCAAGAAGTTGAGTGGGGTTTCCTTTCTCAACCATGGCCACCCAGCACTGGCTTTGGCTGGGACATAACAGGGCAGGAAAAGGCTGTGATGGTGACCTCACCAGCCAGCCAGGGTGCACTGAGCAGAGAGCTGCCCAGGAGGTGATGATCTCCTCTCCTACTGAGTCTTCACCCCTTCCAAACTGCTATTTAATTGTGTTCCCCACCTCCTCCTTCTCCCCTGCAGAATCATGTCTCTGTTGACCCCTTTGGTTAAATCCTGGAACTTTCCTGGTGAGTTACTTGTTCTTGGGTGCTCCTGGAGAGGTATGCACCTTCCTGAGTTCCTGCATGGGAGGCCCCAGCAAGTGCTGTTTAAGCAATTTTCGCAAGAAAGCTGGGAAGCCAAATCAGTCCTTCTTGCTGTGCAAGAGAGAAGAAACACTGCAAACACCAATCTTTTTAAAACGTTACATTCCCTCCCACCCGCTTTCAACACGGCTCAGACTGGAATAAAATAATCATGGAACTTCAGCGGCAGTCAAGCAAGCAGAATTGCCTGCTGAGGCTTGGTTTGTGGGTGAACAGAAACAATAAAAGTTGAAAGGAAGCTATAGGGTTTGGTGAGGTTTGTCTATGTTTGGCAAAGAGCTTTTTCTTTCTTAGAGGTTCTTGGAAATGTCTTCAAAACATTCCAGGCTTGGTTTTGCTCCTTAAATACACTTCAGTGTTTTATTTTAACTGTGAAGAGCCAAATTCTTCCCTCAGACATGCAGGCAAATAGTCCCACATTAATCAGAAGGATTGTCTGCACATACCCTAAGTGCAGGAGGTTTCTCATTTGGTATGTGCTTTGCTTCCTAAGGAGAAGTCAGTTTTGAGCACAAACTTTCTCCTATTCACACAAATTCATGAAAATTTTGTGTTTTTCCATCATGGATTGAGGACCAGTTGCTCTCACCCTACAGGGAGCACTAACACATTTCACGAGAAGCCCCAGTGGCTACAGAAAGATTGCCCACAAAGCGCAGGGTGTATCAGGACAGTCAAAATGGGGAATTTTATCCTCTGATTTATGAGAAATGATGAAGAGGTAGGAAGAGCTGCACATAAGAATGGGATAAGACATTACTTCATGGAAAAGAAAGTGGTACATAATATTTGATTTAAAATACAAGGACTGAAACAGTAACATAGGTCTTTATACTCCTTGATAAAACACTAGTGGACTTAAAAATAGGTTTAAAAACTGAGCTGCTGTTTTGATTTGTAAAACAAGTTAAACCAAACTTGACAATAAGGCATGTGCTTTAGATTTCCTTGGTTTGAGGCACTGTTTACTCTGGCAGATGTATCCTAAGTGAAGCTTTTTTTCCCCCATCACAGCTGTTACATGGTAGACTGATGTTGGCTGACCCTGAAGCAAAAATCTGAAAACAGCACATTTATTTTCCTGCTAATGCTAAACACACATGCCATGCAGCATTTTTTTGGTCTAGATGGAAAATCTTCAAATCTGGACTATTTGTCCCTTTTACCCTGACTGTTTTCATGAACATAAAAATAACATAACAAACTTGGGGGACGGGAGCACGTGTGTTTAGCAGTGGGAGAGCAGCCTGTAATTTGCAGGCTGCAGTCTGGAAGGGGCAGATGGAAAGAGCCAAAGGGTGAGCCTGGTCCCATACTGTACGAGTGACAATGGGCTTTCCCACATGCCCTAGCACCCAGCAAAGCTCACAGAGTGCTGCTGCCCAACTGGGCAAAACATTAGCAGACCTATAAATTCCCTTCTCTTACTTTCTTTATAACACAGGCTGACAGTCGTCTTTGCTACTACTTGAACAATTCATTGGGGGTGGGGAACCCAACAAAATCCTGCAATATTGGTGATATTTACAGACTGCTCTGAAGGAAGATAGCTTTCTGGAATGGCGGTATTGCTGTGCTGTGTAGTCCCTATGCTACAGAGATTTTGTGGAGGCCACATGTAATTGCCTCTTGTTTTAACAGCTTTCATGTAGGTATAAATAAAGCCAGCATACCTGTAGAGTCATGGTGAGCCTATGAGACACTGAGTTTTCTCTCACTAAAACCATCTTAAAAGACCCCCTAAGTCATCCCAGAGTCAGCGGAGGGTGTCAGGGTGTGTTACCAGAAAACAGTGCTTTGGGTAAAACACTGAGGGTCTGTGCCATGCAATTCTTGAATGGATTTGACTGGATTGGACTTTGGCTAAAGGGATTAAATTGTTAAACCAATTTAAGAAAGTCCATGTTCAGAGATGAAAGAAGTTGCTTAAATTGGTGCCAATCCTCACATCAGTAAAGAGGGAAAAAAGATTTAAGAAAGAAGGACTTATGAGAGATCATTCCTCTTGATGAAATTTCTAAATTTTTGCCAATGCTAACTGAAAGGAATAAAAAAAATCCTCTGGAGAGCTTTTAGCAATTAGTTCCTGTTTGCAAAGAATCTGGGCCTGTGTTGCTCTAGGGCACTCAGCCCAACCATTTTTTATTTTTTTTTTTTATAAACTGGACTACACCTCATTAGAGATGCCCAGCTGTATTTTTCTCTCTTTCACAGCCATACACATCACTTTTCATCCTGTCCTTTTCATTGCCTACTGCTTCTATAGCAAGTAAAGCAAGTGAACATAGAATACAAAGAAATCTAATCTGCATTTATCAGTTTTCTCCCACTGTTTAGCAGCTGGAAACACAGACTTAAAGCAGCACCTTAAGACACAATGCTGTGGCCATCACCCTTGCAGCCATTGGTGGTGTGTGGCTCACAGATCCAGCAGCTGTGTTACAAGGTTACCAGAGACCTTGGATCTGGTATATGCAATCTATTATTGTACTGTAGAGGGCCAGGCTGACTTTGCCTCCCTCCGAACTGGCAAAAAAATTTGTAGGCTTCCTCTAGCCTACGAATTATATGGCTGTCTAATTGCAAGCAGCTAAGTTACAGTGAATCACACACTCCCTCCCATGCTGCTACAACTCCTAGATTAAGTTGATGCTACTGTGTCAGCACGAGTTCTGCTAGTCCTCAGCTAGCTATGCAGACGTATTCCCTGCAGGTTATGGGTGAAACCTGGAAAAGCCCCATAGATTGTTGTGGCTCTGAATGATGTAGACACTCAAGCCTATATGGCTGGTTGTATAACCAGTCTGTGAGGACAGGAGTTGAGCTTTACTTTTAAAACCACAGGTATCTCATATTTTTCTCCTATGGGACTGACTAATAGAGAGACTGATAGGGTAAAAGTGCACTTTTGGTTCCCCTCAGAAGAAGTAGCAGGAGTTAAAGCTACAGTCCACTGAGTCAACCTTTCCCTAGGAGTGAACTATTGTAGAAGTGCTCTGGGGAAATGAAAAGAGTGGGACCAGTGTAGCAGAACCAGGGTGCCAGCCTGTGTTTGACAAAACACCTGGAAAAAGACACTTCTGTTTTTCTCCTGTTGCATTTTGGAATGATAAAACTAGATTATAGTCAATATACAATATAGATTATTAATAAAATATTTTTTAATAGCAAAATTCTGACTACTTGACTAGAATTTCAAGAGCTTCAGTAAAAGATTTGCTCTCAAAGGTAACAACTAAGCCAATATGGGCTGGTGTCCTTGAATGCAGAGGTGTGGCCTCTGAAAACAAGATGTGAATAACAGTACCCTTCTGTTCTGTAACTTAGCAACTTGGGATGTAAAAGGATACTTTTCAAAAGAAGATTTCCTATTTTAATTGGCAAGCACAGAGATCCATGTTAGAAAGTGAATTTTGTACTAAAAGCTGTCCAGTGTAGATGCAATTATATTTGTATTAAAGTGCATTTGTTAAGGTTCAGTAAGAATTCACTGTTTTCTCAATTTTTATATATTTCTGCAATCAAGTGTATCTATCTATCTATTTATCTATACATGTATACATCCTCTGGATGTGTTTGTGGGTATATGTCTACACATATAAAAGATATGTTGTTATATAAAATTATTTTTATTTTTTTACTGTATTATGGGAAGTATTTCCACACTGAATTTAACTCCAGTCCAAATAAAATAACTTGATTAATTTTAGTATCAAGCTTACTTTGTTTTTTCATTCACTACATTTACAAATCAAATGTGCTATACTGAAGATATTTTACATCCATATAATCAAAATGGAGCCACTGTTTCATTTGGGGCCAACATAAATGAGCTATCTTCGCTGTCTGGTTGACTGATCTCTACATAGCACAAGCAACGATTCTACTGGTTTGTGCTCCTAATAAGTCTTCCAGTGAGACCTAATCAAAAACCCCCAAATTTAAATCTCTTTCCTGCTATATTATGGTCATGATGCCTGAAAACAAGCACCAAAATAAAATATCCCACTCAATGCTGGCTTTTTAAAACACTTTTCTCATATCGCACTAACACTGTGAGAGGGGCAGAGGAGATAGAAAAGAGGGGAAGCCTGGAGAGGATAGGATGGTTGGGCAAAGAACAGAGGAGAATGTGGGTGCACCGACCTCCTGCCAGGTGAGTCGAGCTGTCGGTAGCTGCCTCCAAAAACCATTCCTTGGGCCTTTTGGGATGTGCTAAACACACTGGAGTTAATATCGTTTGTAACAGATGTACAACTAATACAGCTCAGGTAATGGCTCCTACTTGATGGTACCCACATGAAGAGATCATCTCACAACACCTTTGGAGATGTTGCTGTCTCAGACAGGGCCTTCTTTTGTTAGCAACAAACCAGAAAAGGGTGCTTGTCACTCTGTTGCCATTAATCTGAGTTTGCTAAACAGCTTTATTCAAATAAGTTCTTTGGTATCCAGCTTCATGGTACCAATGGTTGGAAAGGTGGTGATTTTTAGAGCAGTCTCTCTTGGATATGGGAAGTTCCACCACCCTGTGCCTATACACATCAGGGAAATGCTGATGTTCCCATTCCTTCAATGAAGGGCAGGAATCAAGTCTGAGATGCTCATAGTGAGTGCCTTGGGGACAAGGGCACCCATATTTTTCCCCTGGGATGCCAACCTCACGTATAAATTTTCCTAATATACTTCAGTATGGAAGCTTCTGCCTTAATTTCTGTGGAACTAAGAAAAAAAAAAAAAGGCAAAAAAGCGCATGTTTATACATAGTGCCAAAGTGTTGCCTTTTATTTTAAATGCCCTGTTTCTGTTCAAAAGACCTAAACTGGAATCGACATGTTTTCAGTTTTTCAGTTTAGCAGGAATCTCCTAAAAATCTATTTCATTTGGAGCAAAATATTGTGCTTTCTCACTCTCGTCCCCTTCTCGGCAGTACTTTATTTAGGAGTTCAGACAAACACAAATTCAGTTATTCGCTCAGCTCTGTTGAATAGCAGGAGACTTCTACCAAACAGCCCAGCTCTCCGTCAGTCCTTTGGCTGGTTATCTAAGGTATACGTCACTGTATTAGCAGTACTTCATATTTAGTGCTGGCATTACTTATTTTATTCCAAAGGATTTTCTCTTCCGAAGTAAATGACCAAATTTAGTTATACTAAAAATGTTATATTAAAAATTTTTAGTTACAAACTCAGTGCTCAGACTGGCTCTGAGGTGGAGTCTGGCATTCCTCTAAGGATCAAGACCATTATGGCAGCTTAGGGGAAAAGACAGATTGTACCCTGGGCTCCTGGCAGCCCTGAGTACCCATCACTATTTAGCATGCCAACTGGGAGACTGGTTTCTTCCCTTCTGAGGGAGGTGAAGGCAGAGCATGCATGTGTGCATGTACATGTGTGTGTGTGGAGCTAACGCCAGCTTTGTCCCTACCTGTCTGGGATTGTGTTTGTCAGTGATGATTCCCCCTAAGCCACTCCAATTTTTCAGGCAGCTTATGTATCTGGGAGGATTTTAGCCCCATCTTTCCTGCCTCTGTCATTAAGAGTGGAACAATTTAAAATAGCCACTTTTGTGCTCCCTTTCTACACAGAGAGGAGTGATCCAGCCTCACTTACTGAGGAGTGTATTTGCAGGGGATTGGGCCATTTCTTTCCCTCCCCTGCTTGAGAATGGTTCACTTATTTATTGTGTTCTTTGTAATGTGTTCCTGGCTTCTACCTTCCTCCTTCTCTAAAAAGGCCCTCGAAACACTGTGCTTAAACCCTGCACATCATACATCTTAGCAAGCTGTAATCACATCTGGTTTAGACCCATAGCTGGGGTCAGCTATTCTTCTTACTGACTTTAGAAGCTAAACATTCATCAGGGATTAAGACACTGTGAAGCAGAGCCCAGGGGGTACCAGCAGCTCTCTAGCACCTGGAAATTTCTAGGTATCCTCCTGACACAGGTGCAACAGGGTTTGGGGGACAGCAGTATCTTGGCTGATTTACGCTGCAAGGGTCTAACAAGAGTCGTTGCATCTCCTTGAAGTGTAAAGTAGGGGACACTTTAAGGACACAACTTTATGAGGACTGATTTCATTTTCTTAAAGGTAGAAAAAACCTTGGTAATAAGAAGTACAAGCTAGAATTAGACAACAATATTCTTATTTTTCAGGAGAGTAATGGACTCATCCAATGGTATTAAAATGTACACATCCATTGCAAAGTAAAACAATGTTGTCAATGATATTCTCTGACTTGTTTATAGGAGTAGGCCTTTCATCAATAAAATTATTGATTATTTATTCATCAATAAATTATTTTTGATTGTTAAAGTGTATTTTTCTGGAAGGGATAAGAGAAAAAGGAGATTTGTTTACAATTGCTTAACAGTCAGTTTTTTGGGGAAGAAGCCTGAGCCAGTCTTTAACCATATCCAAAACCTTCCCAAATAGGGGTTCAGTGGCTTTGGTTCAGTCAAGGGAACAGATTCTAAGTTCAGACTTTAGTTTCCCTAATAGTCAAGAAAAGGAGAAATAGGTCAGTTTTTGAATCATCCAGCCTCATTTCTAATATTAATCTGCAGAAGACAAATGTTGACAAAGTGGGAAGTTCGCATGCAGCTTCTCTGGCAGTGAAGCTAAGATTGAAGATTATGATTTGGAGACTATCAGAGGTTATGACAGACACCAGATCAGTCTTGACTTGGCCTGCTAATGAAACTTTTGTGGAACCATTCTGGAATTTACATTACCTCTGTGGTCTAGGTTGAAACAATGTAAAACTATGAACAAAAAACCAAGGGAGAGACTTATTATTGTTGCCCCTAGTTTTCACATGGCTAGTCAAGTCACTTTTGCACAGTTAGGGTTCTCAGAGAATCACTTGCCATTTCCAGCTGTGTTTTGTGCTGTAACAATAAAACTACCTTGGATCATATGCCCTCTCAGTATCTTCAGTCACAGCAGGTTAAGATCCTATCAGAAGTCTGTTTGCAGTAGACAAGTCTTTGTTCTCCTTCATGTAAAATAAAATTCATCTAGGAGGGATATTAACTGGATTCTGTTAGGCTAAATTAACAGGACAATATTTCTGTTTTGTTTATCTACAGTTTCTGTCAGTCTCTTCTGAAAACAAAAAAAAGCAGTTTGATACTTCCTGTCAGAGAACTTCAGTGCTAGAGATTTCCACAGGTGCATCAGATAAAAATCAAGTGAAAAGTGTCATACTGACAGCGAGACCAAGAGATAATTTTGGCAGTGCCTTTAGTTACACTTGACTTTCTCTAAGCCTATCATGAATTGTGACAGCTGAAGGAGGTTAATTAAAAAAAAATAAAATGAAGCAACACCAAACAAGTACCTCAGAGAATTAAAGGTTATAAGCTCTGATTTCACCAGAAAAGCAGAGCTACTAAGTGTCTTATTTTTATCAGCATATAAATTTACCTTTTGCTTTTTCTACTGAATAAACACCACAAAAGTGCTGTTTATATGTTCTTGGTGTGAATGTTTGATTATTGGTGTTTATTTTACCTTTCTTTACATAAGCATTTACCTCACTTTACATTTTACCTAAGTTACATAAGTTTACCTAAGTCCTGTGGTACTGACTACTGTGACACCAACCTTAAATATACCTATGACTGAAAATAACTGAGTGCAGTGGACTTAAACACACATGGCAAGCTCCTCTCAAGCACATGATTTGCAGGATTGGCTATGGTGGACAGGATTTCCAAAAGCACTTCTAAAAGTCTGACTTTTCCCATGCTGAACCCATCAGCCTTCTGCCCATCAAGCCCTCCCAAATCCTCCCTTTCTGTGTTGTCTGTATTGCTTTGGTCATGATCCCAAGACTCCTGTAGGGGAAACAGAAAGAGAATAAGGATATTGACAGTAATCCTATACTAGTGTGCTGCACAAGAGATGCCTGTAGCAGAATAGTACATCAGCGCTTCAGCAGTGTGCCCTAGACAAAGCCCTCCAGTTCTTTCCCCTGCCAACCACCCTACTTGGATGTGGCTGTGCCACAGAGAGCTGAAGGTCCCGGTGGAATGTGTTTGAAAGGCGTGCGGTCGCATTTTGTTTGACATTAGGACAAATCCCAGCTGCGTAGTGGGCTGGAGGCGTGCGCCGAACGTAGAGCTTTTCCTTGTCTCTGGCTTTGCAAGGCTGCTGGGGAGGGCTACAGTAACATAACTCTACTTTCCTCCGTATTTTTCCCATATTTAAAAGAAAATAAACCATATGAAAAAGTGCTCTTCCCACATGCATAAGGACTTCTGAATTCCTCCTGTGCTCTGGATAATTGTTCTCAACTTGCATTTAATTTTAAAGCTTGCTGCTTCTATTTCAGAGCAACGAGGGGCTTTTCAACCATTTCCAATTACAGTAATTTGCCTAAGAAAAGATATATTTTGACTTAACAAGCCTTGTACTGCCTGTGTGTCTGTACCCATCCAAGTACACCTAGGGCTGAGAACAAGCAGATAATGCTGCTGTAGAGTTATAAAAAATAACCTTAGCAGGGCCTGCTGTGATAGGATAAGAAGTAATCGTTTTAAAGTAAAAGAAGGTGGGAAAAGGAGGGGATTTTTAAGGAAGGTGAGGATTGACCACTGAAAGAAGCTATTAAGAGAAAGAAGAGTTTGTTGTCTTGCCAACTTCAGATTAAGCATGGATTTTTTTTCTGGAAGATATATAAAAATCATATTCATTTTACTGAGTTCAAGTCAGATGTAGGCAGTAAAATTTTCAGGTGTTCTATAGTCAAGAAGTCAAGCAGACATCTAATGACTCCTTTTAGTCCTAAATTCAAGTGATCAGTGAGGAAACATCAAAGTGCTTGGAATGAAACTGCAGAAGTTTAACTGTGTGAGAGAATGGAGACAAGTTAAGAAAGAGGCCCTGATCCTACACCAGTTGGTGAACATGGACATCCATCTTCAGAACTGATGCTGATCTCTGCAGTGGACTTACAATCTCTGCTTGACTCAGGGAGTCATAAAGAGAAATGATCAGAAGATCAGGTGTTCTTCTATGAAGAACCAGTTTTAATAAAGCCCTGCTTTTTTCCATGGGATCTTTGAAAAATTGACAATATGTTTCTATGCATAAGACTCTAAGTCTTATAATCTTTCTGCACCCTACTAGGACACTCTTTCCGCTCAGTGAGCTTCAGTTTTGCAGTTGCCACTAAGCCATGGTTTCAAGATGTGAGGGACAGTGAGGAAGTTTAAAGTAGTTTTAATTTGTAAAACAAAGCTCCTGGGTAGTCACTTTATGCCTGAACCAATTCTTTGTCCACGTGTTCATCCCTGAGAGGGGTAGAGTGAGACATCCACTTTCTCCTCATCCTGGGCTTCTTGAGGGGTCCTGTCATAGCGGAAAGAGCCAAGACACCTTGATAGGCTGTGAAATGACCTCCAGCACCATGCCCCCACTCCTGTGCCTGACACCCTTCGGTGCTGGCGCTCCCTGTGCTGCACCAGCTGGACAGTGGGAGCTGGCTGGGCACTCTGCAGCACACAGTGGCATGGCATAGTGACATGGATGGGCACGGCACAGTGACAGGGATGGCCACGTCACTCTTCAGCCATATTGCACCACAAGTGAGGCTAGGTTTGGCTTGAGAAAACCATGACTAAATACTACCAAGCCGTTGATAATTTTCCAGATCTGCCCATGGGTATCTGGATTGAAAGTGCTGCTTTTTGGATTGCTGTAGCGATCAGCAGGGGGGACCTACCCTACAATGTAAACATTTGTTTAAGCAGTGCTTTTAGCAGTAGATTACATCTCAGAAGAGCCATGAGTACTGATTCTGGCTGCATGAGGGCCTCCCTTGTAGCAATATATCTATTCAGTAACATTAATAAATTGGCACTGAGGGGTTTCTATAATATCTCAGTTTTCCACAGCCAGTTCAGCTTCAGACAGGGCTCTGTGAGGTTTTAAAGGGGCAGACTGGATAAAAATCAAAAGGAGGCAAAAGAGGAGCAGGGCTCAATGTAGACATGGCAGGGAAAGGAAGGGTGTAGTTTTGCAGTCTTAGATCCATTTTACACTTTTTAGATAAGCATGTGATTCTTTCTGAGTTCCCAAGTGCCATTACCCTGCCTCTCTCTAGCTATGTGTCTAACAGGTGGGAAGGGGAAGGATGTGCAAGGTGTTGCTCATTGCCCTGCTTGTATCCTCTGAGTTTCCTCTCATCTAACCTAGAGCTACCCCTGCCCATAACACATCTCTGACTCTCACACTAGCTAACTCTCTTCTCCTGCTACTTATCTCCATTGCATGCAGCTCCCTTCACTCCCTGGTTTGCTCTAGTTCCTCTTTTAAGGGCTCACATGCACTTTCCCACCCCTAGAGTTTCCTCTGTTTACCCAGTAACAGAGAACCTTTCATTTTTCCACGTGTGGCTGTGATCTTAAATTGTCCCTCCTTTGCTTTTTTCTTTGACCATGAAAACAACTCTTGACCTTCCATTTAAATGCCCAAGACTCTAAACTCCTGCAACTCACTCTTCTCACTGCACAATATGGTAATCCCTCCCAAGTTCTTTTGTAGGGATTTGAGAAGCCTGTCCATGTCTATGCAGTAACAAGACAGCCTTATGCTTTTGGTCAAATTATATGGAATGGCATATCTCTGACAGTCATTTGTAACACAGGGAAAGCACTGAAAATCAGATGGGTGTGCACCCTTTCCCAAGTTAGAAAAGATGAGATGCATTAGTTGCCTCCACATCACCACTTCTGTCCCTCATTGTTTGGAGTTGCATCTGACCCCATATATAATATTCATCCTGGGTGGGAAAAGGAAAAATAAACCCCTGCAATTTCTCATTTTCTCTGGCTACTGCTATCATACCTTATACTTCAGCTTAGAGTAATTTTTAAACTTACCCAGCTGCAGGACAGTGTTCTAGCAAGTTCCTGTTGCTGTTCTTCACAGTGTCATTCAAGCACCCTGGCAATAGCCAGCCTAACAAAATTTTCTTTGAGGCTCAGCCCAGATTAGCAGCCCAGATTAGTACAGAGGCAGAGTAAAACAATAAAGAACAAACCACACCAAGATCTGTATTTGGAGTGGAAAACCAGTTAGGCTAACAAGCTGGAAGCATCAAACAGGGGACTCTTGGGTATGAAGTGTATTTCTCCACACAGATTGGATGGAAAGGAACCTTCTTGTGTAAATAATACCAAAACACCTCCTTTCTTGCAGAAAGAATGGAGATACAGCAGGTGGGCAACCCTTTCACAAGAGAACATTACACTGAAGCTGAATGGAATCTTGACATCTGGAGGCTGGATTTGAATCCAGGTTCTTCCTGTGTCAGAATAGCAGTCCAGCCATTGGCTTTGACACTCATGGTGTTGGGTATATGTCCTTGCAGTTTGTTTTAGCTACTGTATTAGCTAACTGGGCAGCAGAGAACATCAAGGTAACATTGGGCACTAGAGATCAAGGGCAGAGCATTTGTCTGCCAGTAGCAGCGCAGGCACCAAAGGGTTTAAAATTTGAGAGTCATCCTTCCAGCACGAGAAGGCAGCTGGATGTGACTTAGATGCACTCCATCATGAATTTTGTTACTTTAAAATTCATGGAGATTTTGAAACATAAGATAAATAGTTCAGAAGGATTAAAGAAAAAAAAAAGAGATTTCTAGAGTTAATGGGAACATTTTGTTCAAATAGAAAATATTAATGAAGGAACTCTGGAAGCTTTATAAATGCTTTGAAGTTTCATCTATGCAGCCAACTTCTGGAACTGGAGGAAATTTCTCCATTAGGTGGGTCACCCCACAGATGCCCACCCAAGCTGGAACTGATCAGTATCATGGGAAAGACAGGTGAATAACACCAAAAAGGTAATGTATTTTCTGCCAATTCTTTTCCTCTACTCAAAGTAGAAACCAATAAGGAAAATATGTATAACAGCAGACATACTTCTTCCCTTCATATAAAGAAATCCAGAAGATGAGTGTTTCATTATAAAAATATTTCATACTTAAGAGATACTGTCGCTATGTCCTTGGTTGGGTAACAGAGTAAACAGTTGCCTGAAAGGGAAAGGATTTAAGATGTGTTAAAAGGTAGCTCATTTTAGCTGCGCTGTAACTACAATAACATACCAAATCTCTTTTGTAGCCATGCCAATCTCGTATGAACACTCTCCCTTCCTGTTACTCTTTCACACTGCCTGCATACGTAATGAAGTGGAATGGAGATGGGTGAGACCAGAAAAGTTTCAGATTTTATTGAACTTTGAGGGGTTTTGGAGCTAGTGGCTTGCAGGGGTGGCACTCTGGAGGATTTCATCTGTAGCTCAGTGACTGACAATTGAAAGATGAACCATGTGAACAGACATGAATGAAAAAGAACAACCACATTTGACCACAGTTTTGTCTGTTACAATGCAGGAATAATTTGCAGCTTGAACCATGTTTGTTTGATTTGTGTGTAGAGAGCATGGCGTTTTTTGAAAGAAACTCAGCTTTGCTGACTCCTGTGTTTGGAAATTACCTTTTCAGTTACTCAAACAGGAAAGGATAAATGCTGGAAACATTATTAATAAAACATTAAGCCCCCTCCCTCTCTCCCTCCCTCAAACCCCTGCTCTTAATTCAGCAGAGGTCAAACAATAAAGTTTACAATCAAACACTCCACGCTGCTCAGCACTCCAAGCCAACACACCAGTGACTGGCCAGATTAGTTAATCTTCCTCAGCTCCATCTTGGGCCCTATAACTACTGTGGCAGGTCATTAACCAGCTGGTGAAGCCCCAGCACATCGTACATTTATTCCCAAATCTGAGCAGCCGTTGTTGAGTCCAGGAGCCTTAAAGAGGTACTTCTGATGTTAGCTGACAGAATGTTAATTTATGCTCGCTGTAATTCAAAGGGATTCCAAGGCAACTGTAAACTAATGAAACCTGAATAACTTTTCCTGGAGAAGGTTCCTTATTTAATCAGTTGAACTAAAATGGAAATATGTAAAATGAGCAGACATTCTTTCTTTTAAAATATAAGGCCTTTTTGTGAAAAGGAAGATTAATGAGAACATGTTGTGTTAGAGGAATGAGATGTAGAAAAATGTTTGATTAATGCAAAATATTTATTCTCCCCGAGTTCCTTGATTTCTTTTTAGACTCTGCTGTTCATCACTGCCAAAAGTAAAAAGCAAAGAATGCAATGTCTACTAAGTTTGGTAACCTAGCAGAGGTATTGCTTTCAGCCAGGATTTTCTTTTTCTTTCCTTTTTCTTTTTTTTACCTCTCATTCTTTCCTTTTTTTTCTTTTCTTTTTAATCTCAAATGAAAGGCTCTCTTTAATCAGATAATTGACTGGCTGGTAATTTTAGCCGTTTGTGACACACCAGTTGGCAGGTACAGTGGTACATAACCATGAGCCTTTTCCTATAGCCTTCCCTCCCTCTGGGACACTCACAGACATGTCTCTGTCTTATCAGTCCCAGGGGACCATTCCCAAACATTTTGCAATGAAAATGCAAAGAAGGGGTCTTTTCCCTCCCGAAAAGGAGGGCCAGCTGTCAGAGGTAACGACTGCCAGTGGATGCACAGATGGCACTGGAGGTGTTCCCTCAGCCCACTGAGCACCTGGAGAAAGGGGGCGTCCATTGTACAGCTGTTCCTGTAGGGGCCATGCTCTGCCCTGGTCCTGGGGCTCTGGGCCTTTGCCAGCTTGGTGGGGGGCTCAGTAGCAGCAGATACGGATGTCCCCGGAGTGTGCCACACTGCCAAGCAATGCACAATCCTGAGGGATCATCCCTTTCCTTTACTGTGGGCTTCTTGCTCTCATCCCTTCTCTACTCTTCACTTTCAGTAGTGGCTGGGAGTGAAATGTAGCTTTCTGCATGACTGACAGACCTTCAAGCTCCTCAGCAAACCTTGGGCCTTATTTTGAAAGGCCCCTGAAAGAAAAAGGATTGTGTGCTCTCTGAATGCAGGGCTGCTGAACCGCTGCCAACCCCAGGCTGCTCCATTCAAAGGGCTGAGTGAATAAATGAGAATAACATCCTTGGGGACCTCAGGGATCGGTTTACTCTGAAAATCCTCAGCCTTACAAAGGGTCAGAGTCACAAGTTAAATGAAAATGGCTGGGAGGGGACTTTGATGGCCAAAACACTGTAACTGTAGAGGACTTGAAAGAAACCTATATTTTTTAAAAAGTGGGAGAAGAGAGGAAGCAAACAGAGGAGAATATGGCTGGCAGGGGGACTTCAGCCTGCAGCCTCATCAGAAAGGAGAGGGGGTATGAGATGGGGAGAAGAGAAAGTAATGTCTCCACTGTCTTAATCCACAGCAATCTTTGAAACACTGCTGCGAACAGTGGCTGTAGCAAGGGAGAGCCTCTCCCCTGCCTGATGCCTCAGTGCAACGAAGATATTTCCTCTGGGTAATGATAAGGACAGTAGAACAAAACAGCATTTCACTCACTTGATAAGAAACCAAAAGATCTCAGGACATGGGGAGCTGAGCAACTGGCATTAGGGACATGACTCCACTCTGTCCTGAAAGAAACTGAAGAAAATTGTGCCCAGGTATTAAGATATTTTCAGTGTTTCAGTTTAAAAATGACCATATAAGCTAGTGCAGAGACATTTTAAAAGGACATTTTGGAAATAGCCTTGCACTGGTATGGAAGACAAGGATGTGAATGTGTGCACTTACTTTGAGTCAGTTTAAATTTGTTAAGGTCAGTAAATCGTATATGGCCAGATGCACATTAACATCTTAAGACCATTGGGAATTAGACACCTAAACACTTCAGTCTCTAAATCTCTGGCTCTTGTTGATCTCTCCTCTTTACCTCTAGTTCTCTGAGAAACTCCATTAATACTGACAGTAGTAAAGTTAAACACAGTCCTAAACATTTGCAGGATCAGGATGTATGTGACTTAGGGCAGCCACAGTTTCTTATTAGGTGTTTGTATAGTGCCTGGCATCTGAGCCCCATCTCTGCTAGAGTTACTGCAATTCAAGTCATAGTAATTTAAAAAATAGGTTAAATACTGAATTATAACAATCTTCTGACAGATCATCTTCTGCTGGTAAAATATTTTTTCAAGTCCTTTGTTTCAAGATACCCAGATGACAAGTGCACTGCTTTCTAAATGATCATTGCACCTTAACTAAGGGAGAAGTTTTATGTGCAGCTGAATTCATCTATGCTCTCACATGTCAAACATGATACCTGTAGGCTATTAAGAGAGTTACAGGCATTTCTCCCTCCTCAGATATTAGTTAAGACTCTGCTATCTATAGATAATTTCTTTTTGCAAACAGTTATTCATTTCCATAACTGAAGAGGGAAAACAGAATATCCTACTGAAAACAGAGAAATTCAAGCTTATTGTATTTAGATATTCATATCAAGGTCCATACTCCTTGAAAAAGAATCTTACCTTTAACTTCCAGTAGGCTTCATGTTGTCATATAGATTCCATGACTTGTGACTGCTGTCTATGACAGACTTTTGTTGATGGAAGTATTAGTACCCCATACTAGTCCACAAAATACCAGTGGGCAGAGAAAATGCAGGATCCTATTTTGTGCTTCCTACACACTAGCTGCAATATTGTTCATCTGATCAAATTTCCTTGGGATCCAGGTGGGGAAGGACCTATCTGTCCCAGATGGTACTGCAAAGACTGTAGTGTTTTTTAGGGTTAAAACAAGAGGGTTTAGCTCACCAGTAGTGCAGACCACTGAGTAGCTAGACCCTTCATCTGAAAGTATAGATAAAACCTGCTTCAAACTCTTTGGTTTTGGGTAGTGAGTTGCTATCAGAGTTGATGGGACTGGAGAGGAAGTAAAATTGCAACCACATGGACAAATGCTAATAGGAGACTTTTTTCCAAACCAGAAACATTTGAGGCTTTTCTAAAGCTCCATTTTTTCCCCGTCAGGTTCAAAAGACAGCATTTAGGCTTAAATCCTTGTACTAGACAGAAGAGACATCACTGGCTTGTGATCCAGTTTCTATGTCAACAATTAAAAACTTCAAGGGGACACATTTAACCTCTCTGCGCCTTAGTTTCATCTACATAGTGCAGAAACAGAAGCACTAGTTTAATCCTACATGCTGTGCAAAAGAGGTACAACTGAACTGTGGAAATCTTGTTTTGGCAGATAAATTAATGGAGAAAAAAAAGGCTTTGTTACAGAGCACACCACTAGATTGTCGATGATTTATTTGTAAACAAAAGCAGGTAGTTTGCAAAACCCAGGATGGGTTTTCCAATAAGACTGGGTGCCTAACCCAGGGTTTGGGCTCCCTTATTGATGCTCTGAAGTCTATGAGGGTATTAATAGGTATTCCTTTTAGCCTGCCGCCTGTTTTCGCACACCAGTGGGAGCTTTGCTACCTCTGAGATCTCTATCACCTTTGTCAAATTTAGCTGAAGTGGGCCAAAGGGTTCAGAAGTTACTGAAGTATCTCATGTTGATATAAGACTAATTTCCTTAGGAAATCAGGCTGAGAAAGCAGTTGGGTTCAGAGTACACTCAAGGCTGTAACATGCCATAATTCACTGTAGCTGTGAGCATCACTGCATAAATGAACACACATGCACACACATTTCCTAATGCCTGCTGGAAGCAATAAGCAGAACCAATAATGTATATGTAATTGTGTTTATTTTTCACAAATGTCTTTTAAGAAAGGATTCTCTTATACCAAAAAATTTGAGAAATGGCCCAAACTGGGATTTATCTCAATTATGTTGTGTACCATTATATGACAGACATTTTTTTCTAGGAGAAAAAACTCAAGTTGAACATGGAGTTCATTACAATTGGACTAATGGTTTCAGTCATGTTTCTAATAGCATAGAATAGCTGGCCAGCAATGTGGACTGGGGATAAGCCTGTGTGATATCTACTGAAACACATGTGCTTTTGTTTTCCCTCCTCATGATGAGCAAATTGTTGCTGAAATGATTTGTTTTTGCAAATGTGAATAAGTAGAAACATGAATGGAGAAAGCTATGAATGAACACAATGAGTAAACACTGTAAGTGTATACAAGGCCTTGCTATAGATGGGTTCAGGTAGGTGGGGACAAAGAGGACTTTACCTGCTGTAGGGTGGACAGTTGATGTTCCTCTGCAATGAAATTTTAGGGAAGGACAGTGCCAGGGCAACACAGGTCAGATTTTCTCATAAAGTGCCAACTTGTTCTTAGCCTCAAGCAGACAAAAGACAGAATGGTGCACCTTAACTTACTAACACAGCTGGTGTCAACATTTTCTTTAAAGTACCCCTTGTTTTCACAATCTTTACAATCAGTTTTTAAAAAGTGTATGCCAGACAAACAGTTTTTGATATTTCAGTTTCCTGTGGTGTTGCAGGGCTTTTGTCAATGTGGGGGCACAGAGCAGCTGCCCCACATACACTTTCCCTCAGGCAATTTTTTTTCTTGAAAACCTTTGCAAATGACACACTCTTTGTTTTGTTTTTCCAGTGTTCCTCAGCAGCAAAATTTTGCAGTTTTGGTCCAACTAATGTACTCAGAGCTAGACCAATGCTTTTCATCCAGGGTTGTGGATTTAGCTTCTGCCTTCAGAGGGCAGCCCAGGGCAGCAGACAGAGCACTGAAACCTCTGTTTGGGTGAGATTTGGACCCTCTTGTCATATTTTATTCTGAGCTCTTTCCTGGATGGCATTTTTTACTAATGACATTATTCCCCACAAGGTGTGCCTGTGCAAGGTAATACCAGAGCATGGCTCTCCCTCTGTGGACACAATGGCATGACCAAAATGCAAGGTGATGGCTGTGGTTCTGCTGGACAGGCTGTTGTGGGAGATCTGTAGAAGAGAAAAAGGAAGCACCTTTGCTGTGTTGTGTTTCTGTGCAATAGAAACTTATCTATAGATGTGGGTATGACACTTCCATTTTCAGAAGGGAAAACTGTCCATCATTTCTCCAGGAATTAATATGAGACCATCTCTCACATTTAAATTTTAATTGTGATTAAGTCTGCTGGTATGATGGAGACAGTGAGTTTAGTGTGCTTTCCCCAAAACAAAACATGTCTTGTTTAATTTCATTCAAAAATCCAATAAAAATGGTTTAGATAAATGTTGAAAGACGCATTGGCTTCCATCGTGCATACAACATAAACAGTTGGCATCCTATCTACTTCTTTCATCTTGCTTTTAATTCTCATTTTTCCCTGACTTTCTAATATCAACTTTCACATAACTCTGCATTGCCTCAGGCCTACATGTTTTATAGATCAAGTCACTTCTAATAAGGAAAAATAGTTGATTTATAAAAACATTTCCTTGATGGACACTGGAGGAGGGGGGTGGTAGTGGGTGGAAATCCTGCAGAATTTTCTTAGAATGGCATAGAATCATAGAATCTTTAAGGCTGGAAAAGACCTCCAAGATCACTGAGCACAATCTTTGACCAAGAACCACCATCTCAGCTAAACCACATCATGTCCAGTGTTTCTTGAACACTTCCAGTGATAGTGACTCCACCACCTCTCTGGACAGTCTGTTCCAATGCTCAATCACCCTTTTAGTGAAGCAGTTGTTCCTGATGCCCAACCTGAACCTCCCCTGATGCAGCTTGAGGCCATTTCCTCTCATGCTGTCTCTGGCTGCCTGGAAGAAGAGGCCAACCCTCACCTGGCTACAGCCTCCTTTCAGGGAGTTGTAAAGAGCAATAAAGTCTCCCCCAAGCCTTCTTTTCTCCAGGCTAAACACCCCCAGCTCCCTCAGACTGTCATTTATAAGACTTGTTCTCCAGACTCTTCGCCAGCTCTGTTGCCCTTCTCTGGGCATGCTCCAGCGCCTCAATGTTTTTCTTGCAATGACAAGCCCAGAACTGGACACAGCACTTGAGGTGTGGCCACAGCAGTGCCCAGTACAGAGGGACAATCACTGCCCTGGTCTTGCTGGCCACACCACTGCTGATACAAATCAGGATACCATTGGCCTTCTTGGTCTCCTGGGCACACAGCTGGCTCATGTTCAGCCACTGTCAACCAACACCCCCAGGTCTTTTACCTCTGGGTCACCTTCCAGCCATTCTGCTCTGGTCTGTAGATGTGCCTGGGGTTCTTGTGACTCAAGTGCAGGATCCTTTGCCACCTTATTCTTGATGATCCACTTCATTTCCTTGTTATTATGCCTACAAGATAACCTTCACCAAAATTCTTGGAGAAAGTGCCCCTCTCTGATGGATTTCACCTCCAGTTGAAATGTTGGCTTTCTTCCTGCTCTGTCCCTCTCTGCAATTTAGAGTGATCTTGGAGCTTGCTTCTGGTGTAAAAACTCAAAATTTTGGCTTTTGTTCTGGCTGGCCATGGCATGCAGGGTAGAGAGAATGCTGGAATTAAAAGATGCTTTTATATCACTGTTTTTCTTATGTATTGTGAAATCATGGCGGAGCCAGGAGGGAAAAGAAAGGTTTTACAGTTGTGAGAGTGCAGTTCAGGGAACAAAAACAAGTATCCTTGAAAATATCTCCTGGGTTTTATTACGTGTGTTCATGGATGCCAGCAACTGGGAATGGAACAGCACCAGGGAAACAGGATAGATTTCAAAATATAAAAATGCAGAAGTTCTGTAATACAGTGCTAGGGAGGAATGATAAAAATGCCTGACTGCACACCTAGCTGTAGCAGAGAAGAATGTAGACAATTCTCTGAGGAACAGGGAAACCGCTTTCCGGTAACAGCCTTGCGCTACTCTCCAGGCTGAAATCTGTCTCCAGGGCTGACCTCCTCCAGATGCTCCACAAGACGGAAAAAAAAACCCCTCCAAAAACAAAAACCTCAACAAAGACATTAAGGGAATAGTTTGCCAATAAAGGAGAATTCTTCATAATTGCCTTCAGTTAGTTACTGTCTTACACTCAAAGCAGGAAAGCTTAGTTCATTTCTAAAACACTTTTAATAGGCAAGACACACAAGAATTCGTGGAGTTTTAAGTTACCTGCTTAATGCATACATATAAAGAGCATATATTGCACTTAAAAGCACACATATGCAGAAACAAGTTACATACCTTTAAAGTTGCTGCAGCTCTATGTTAGATAGAGAAGAGCAAAAATAAGTGTGTATTGCCCTCATATTTTACACTGATTCCCATTCCCATCTTGCTGCATTACATTCCCTTTGACATCCTTTATCACTTTTTAAACTGAAGAAATGTGCCTGCAGAGGCAGGTATCCGTGTCAGACTTCCCCATCAGTAGGCCAGTTATTGGTAGACTAAGATTACGGTGTTAAACTACTCTGCATGACAGTCCAACACTTGACCTTGGCATGCAATGGTGATCTCTCTGTGCTTGCCCACTCCAGGAGCCTGGAGCCAATCTGCTGGGATGCTCCAGGAGCCAGCCCCACACCTGCTCAGCAACCATCAGCAAAATAAAAGTGGAGAAGAAAACGTCTTTTGCTACCTACATGTCTGCAATACAGTTTGTCTACTTTGCTGGCAGGGAGGTCAAATGATACCTTTTCTTTTAGGATAGCAAAATGCATCATACTTTCTGTCTTAGGAGTAAAATTTCTATGTCTGATCCTTATTCTCTCTGCTATAGACATGACTCAGATGATTTCCTCCCATTCAGATATATACAGGATACCCATAATTTCTCTTTTTCTTTCTTCACCTCCTTCCCTCTCTCCCACCTCCTTCCTTCCTTCCTTCCTTCCTTCTTTTTTTTCTTCCTCTCACTCTTATTTTTTGGGGATGTGTGTATGCAGTGTTTTCCAGGCCAAAGGAGTTTGCTCCTTTTTTTAGAAGAGTGGAGAAAATTTTTCCATGAGTGGAAAGATCCACAGTTCATTTCAAAGCTTTCCATTCTACAATATGGAGTTTTATGAGACACTGGCATGGATTTTGAGATACTGGCATGGATTTTTTCCATGCCAACATCTCAAAATGTTGTCTAAATGACACTGCTCTCTCAAGGGAATGCATCATGCTTTGGGAACTACAGATAGGGCTACCTGAAAGAGATCTGGCTTGTAGAGAGTCATGGGCTCCTACTGCCTGGGAAGCTACTACAAGTGGAAAATAGTACATTGTTTGACTGATCTGGAGCTCATTCATGCTTAAGTCTGGGGCAAAGCAGGAGCACCCTTGGCTGGCTCTGTCACCAACGTAAGACTGTGATATCAAGTTCTAAGAACCACAAATAAAGGCACTGCAGAGGGAGTACAAGTGGAGGCAGTGTCTGTCAGACACATGAGCAGAGGTCTCAGACCATCAGAAGTCTTACTGGTTTCTAACATAAGCACAAGAGCAAAGGAGTTTTAAGAAAAGGTCTGAAAAACAGCTGACTTTGTGCATGTTTACAGCAAACTCTTCCCAACATCAGGAGTCACACAGATGTGGTTGCTTACAAATGAAAAAATTCAAAACAGAGGGATTAGGGGAGTGTTGAGCTCTTGGTGCTGACTCCAAGACAAGAGTGGGCTGTGCTAACTTGTTTGATGAGGCAGAGAGGCAAAGAGATACAACTGTAACATGATCAAAACAGTGAGGTTGGGAAATGATCTTTGGACCAGCATTCTCAGTCACTGTGAGCAGGGAAAACTGTTTGTCAGGAAGAGAGGAAAAGTTGTGGCTTCCATGGTCTACTGTGCTTTGTCCAGACCAGGACTGAACAAGCTTTTTAATCTAAGAGGTACTTGCTTTACTAGACAGAATTACTTATTCTATATGTGTTAGAGAAAGGTTCCTGAGCCAGTATTTGTCCTAAATCCTTCTCTTTTCATATTGTTTTTACTGTGCCCACAAATGTCCATTAAAATCAGGATCTCACAGATCTAGTGTATGTACAAACATTACTGCCACCTTGTTTCATCTACAGAGGATGTTAGAAAACAGCAGATTCCTCATTCAGTTGAGTTCTCATTAGCTTGTTCCTGTTGCTGCTGAGCACTAAGGACACCCTGGCAGACAAAGGTGTCCCCATGAATGGTTCCTTTGGTTGCCTGTGCTGGTGCTCCCTTCATGCTGTCCTCAGAGACTGGGTAGTCTTTGGGTGAGACAGGGTAGGCTGCTGGTCTGCCTAAACCTTTTGTAAGCAGCCATTCATGGTGGGATTGTATGGACACAAGGGATGAGGAGGGGAGAGATGATGGGAAGACGGATTCATCCCTTTATCCCTTTAGCCAGGTCTGTGTTGGGCCTTTCTTCCCCCTGATGTTTATCTGCTTTAAACACTTCTGATAGTTTTAAATAATAATGCTGAGATCCCGGAAAAATTTTTGGTATGAATCACAGTGACATCCAAAATGAAGTGCACTCTGAAGTGACAAAAGGGGTTTGGAAATATCACTGATGGTGCTGGACAACCCCCTGTTAGGACAGAAAATATAGCTTAGCCAAATCAAATTATTTGCAGAATGGCATCCGGTCTCCCATATTTTAGTTGAATACTCTGTTTACCTCCATTGTGTAGTCACTTGCTGCAGTGCCTTTGACAGAGGTACCAGGCATTCGCCCGTGGTTCCAGGGGCTGGCCGGGTTGCTCTGAAGGTGCGGGAGGGCTGGTGAAGCTCCAGGAAGGTTTCACCCAACCCACCGATGGTACAGGTGCGCCGAGGAAGGAGAGATGAAGTGGAGGGGCTTTCCCAGATGGTTTATTCGGCACCGGGGTCGTGCTAGGGAAGCATTGGCACAGTGTGTTAGAGTTACATATATACCAACAGGAGGGGGTGGGGGAGGGTACAAACATCCTATGAAGTAGGAGTGAGGCATTTGAATTTGGCGGGCTTTGTATAGGATTGCAAAATACAGAGCCCTCCAGGGGGGGAAACCAGATACTGAGCGGGGGGAGGGGGGAGACAGCATTGCCTGGCCATAAGGTAAACTGAAACTGGCCATAGCACACCGCAACAGTCACTCCCGTATCACTGATGTTAGGTGAAATCAACACTTCTGCATTCCTCAGCTGCCCTTCTATCTTTCCCTTACCTGGTTTTGTTTGTTGTTTGTGTGTTCGTTTACCAAATCCTCTGTAACTTGTTGGCATAATTTTGGTATTGAAATATTGAAAAAAAACCAGTTTCCTAAATTGAACCTAATGGTAACTGTACCTGAGACTTTGTGTGGATGTGGTTTTTGTAACCATAGGACTTATGGGCTCTTGGTTTGTTTTGGAATTTTACACCATATTACACCATAAACTGTTGCCTAATTTTCTCTCCACCAGCACTGCATGAGCATTATTGCTTTTCAAGGCTGCTTTCTCCTGTTAAATAGCTGTCCTACTGACAGTCCCACTTTTGCAGATGGGTTAGAAATCTTTACAGAAATGCACTATTTCTACAATAGCAATTTGTCTAGGAATAAATTGATGTACCATTCAGCTATTTAACACAAGCAAGACAGTAACGCTCTTGTTGAAAGACAAACAGGTAAAAAGACATGTCCAGAGACCAACACTGTGCCTGATCTATGTAATATTTTCATTAATGTTACAAAATGGGTTATACAGAAGAAGGGCTAATAGTACTGAGTAAATCTTAGGTGAAAGACACAGCATAAAAGACTTAGGCAGGTTACAAAGAAACCCTGGGCTGGGCAGTAATAATTTAATATGTAAAACAGAAAGAAAGGGAGTCTGGTTATCATACAGGAGAGGATATAGGATCATCATCACTTTGGCTGAGTACCTCAGTCCTCCTAAAGAAAAACCAAAATGTGTTCATACAGGAGCTAATTAATTTTTGCCATAGAGAGCAAGCGTTATAGTTTCTTTCCATGTCTGTCTGAACCAGACGACTCGCTGGAAGCTTGATTTGCGTCCTTAGGTTGAGTTTCACTAGATCTTCTCAAGTCTGGAAGAACCTTTCTGATCTGTGCTGCATGTGACTCAAAGCCAAGTTAAGATAGTTAAACAAATATGCAAGACAAAGGAACAAAAAGAATGTGTTTATTCTGTGGCATTATGTGCATTTTTGAGAAATAATTCCTCATTTGTTATATTTTAGATGAGAAAGAGAAGTATGTTTGAAATTTTTTGTGCCTTGAGATGGAGCTGGTAAACACACATGTTGTCGAGTGTTCCTATTGTCTGGAGTTCATGGGCCCCTTATTGCACTCATTTGTTCTGCATGGTGAGGGCTGAGTTCCACAGTTTTCTCTTGGCAGCTGAGAGCTATTATTGGGCTGCAACATCTGTTTCAACAACAGTGGGTCCCTGGTCAGCAAAACTAATTAAAAAAGAAGTGCAAAGTCAAATACCATGACCTATCTGCTGTGTCTACATGTAAACATGGAAACTACTGGAATAATGAAAACTTAGGATAATTTACAAAAATCTGACAAGTGATGAAATGTCTCAGAACTGTTCTTCATATCAGACACTTATGAACAGCACAGGCAAAGATTAGGATTCCTGCAAGCTCTTAAGCACGTAGGGAATTTTTTATGCACATGGGTATTGGCAGTAAACTCACTGAGGCCACTCAGCTGTGCAGCCCTTCCCACGTGGATGGGTATTTACAGAATCAGATCGCAAGCTTCCTCAGGACTCTGCCAGGATTTTGTTAATTGGTAATAATAGATATGAAAGTGACTGGGTGTACGTTTAATGGCTCCAAACATTCACAAGATTCCTCCATTTCTTTCTACTGTCAAAATTTTTGTTGTCAAGGATAAAGAAAGTAGTGCTGGTAAGTTCCAGCATGTTAAATACTTCCCTCTGACCTAAGAGGGAGGAGAGGAGTCATGTTTATATTGGACTGATGAAATGAAATTACTTTCTTGAGGAAAATGCAGTAGACAAAGTATTTAGGACAGAAGGCGTAGGAAGCTGTCAGAGCAGGCACTGCTTCGTTGTCAAAGTGATTGCTGAGTTAGCTCCAAACATCCTAATTTTGCTTTTCTCCAGGTTTGCTGATTAATTCCAAACTTTTTAAAACTGAACAGAAACTGAAAAGTGACCAAGAACTCTCTAGTGCATGCACTCAGGCAAAAAAAAAATCTATTTTTTAAAAATGGGTAGATGGCATGCTAAAATTGGGCTTAAAGGGAGTCCCTTCATACTCCCTGCATGAGCCATATGGATGCAGATGCTGATGAGTGAGTGGAGACAAGAGTGCAGTAGATAATGCATTATGAAGCTGCTGCTTTTGTGTTAATGCAGCAAATGGGCAGGAGGTGACAGACTGTCCGTCCCCATTCCATTTTCAAAATATGGACCATAAGCAAGTAACTGTGAGGTTCTTTTTTTTCCAGCAAATGAAAAACACACAGAAAGAACTGTAACTCTCGAGGTGACAATTTTTCATGCATACAGCTCCTAATGCTGCACAACTTATCTCCTCTTCAGGTATAAGGTGCAGCTGCAGTCCAGCCCATGAGTGATTAATAGTGCCTCAGAGTGTATCTGTCTATTCACAGTTCTTTTCTCTCTCAAATATGTTCTGAACATTTTCAACCAACAGGAAAACTTCTAATGTATTCTTGTATCTGGCTTTAAAATACAAAATTTTGGTTTTATCTAGCTCTTTCCTGACCAAACTTACACTTGTTTATGACTTCCCTTAATGTGGAATAACAGAATTCATTGTTTTCAGGGGCAACAGTGAGATTGAAATAGTATACTGAAGATGGTACACCTGTGTAACCAGTTGCTCTCTGTAATCCATTCTTTCTTTAGAAATAATGGGAAATCAATGTTTCTCTAGAGATTTTTATTGCCAGTCTGTTTATCTGCTAGAACCTCTTCAATATCCATCTTAGATGGCTGAGAATCATCTTTACAGGGTGTCAAGATGAATGGTTTGTCAGACCTTCTGTCTGATGATTTTTGCATCCCTTTCTAATCTCTCCATTGAACAGTAGGTTAGAAAAAAAATAAAATATATGTAATATAACATTCTGGACTGTCAAACTTGCTGCAAAACTAAATTCAGTCATGATACTATATCCTTATAAGCAGCTGGAAAACTGCTTGTAGTTATTAATGCCACCCATGTGCCATTAATATTAATGTCATAAGTGTCCAAAATAATATCTAGATTATACCTTGGTTGAATTCAGATTATTTGCCAAGAAGTATATCTTCCCCAAGGGCTAACACTATTTTTGGTGAAAAAACCCCAATATTATATTGATGGTTTTCTTAACATCAGTGGCAAAATTTGGATTATCCACTGCTAATACTGTTTATTTAAACTACAAATCCTGGTCTTACCTTTCTAACTAATTTAACTGGCTGTCATGCCATGTAGTGGGTTAGAGGGCAAGGTGATCCACTCTTCCACATTTCTTTGAGATTTTTGAGATTTCTTTGAGCTTTTCTAGGTTTCTACATTGGCCCATGCACTCATCTTGATGTTTCTTAGTTGTGTTTCAGATATAGCACCACTATCTGAAAAGCAAGTAAATGCATTATTTACCTTTCTAACATTTTTCCGGAAAATGCATCCACCAAATGCATTTGTATGGATTCTTAAGAAAACTGAAAGAGCTCAGAGAAGAGACAAAGGAATAGAGAAACTATCAGCATTTATTTTCCTAGAAAAAAAAAGGTAGCAAAAATGAGACCCCTACATGTAATGTCAGGAGCCTGCTTCACCATTTTGCCTCAGTTATAGAGAGAGCCCAGGAAACCCAACATGGGACAAAGACACCTCTATGATGTTAATGTTTACCCAGTGTGCTCATCCAGTTGGTGCTGGTCTATAGGTAATGGGGGTGATGGACTGGAGAGGCTGCCTGGGCTCACACGAGCTCCCCTGGGACCTGCCTGCCTGGTGCTGGCAAGGGGAGAGGATGTGGGTGCAGGTACCGCTGGCCATAAGGACAGTACAGTTGCTTTAGAAACAGCCACTCTCCTTCCCCTTGATTATTCTCTTCATTTCTGCAAGGGCAGCAGGAAGCCCAGCTCCCCTCATCTCTCAGTTTTAAAAATGCCTTTCTTCTCCTACTGGCAGAAGGAGCCTGTTCCTAGGACCCCTGTCCACAGGAGAGTGACATCCAATTTCTGATATGCTGCTGCAAAACTTGGAGCCAGCCGTGACCATGTTGATGTCCTTAGTTTTACTGGATGAAAACAGTAAGTATAATAGCACTGATGCAGCGCAGAGCAAGACTTTCAGCTGTTGCAATCATCACAGCTCTACCAGCTTTGAAGGAAATAATCTGTTTGTTCCAGCTCAGAACCTAGCCTTCTTCTAAAGAAATCAAGTAACACAGAATTATCAACATCCTTCTTGAACAATTTTGTGTGAACATAGTTACCTTTTCTTGCAAGAATACCTTGAATCTCTTTGCCCAAATTTTAATCAAATTCTAACTGAAAATATATTTAATCTTTTTCTTTGCAATCAATTGTATGAAGGAACATCATTGTCTTTACACTGTTTTATTCCCATTGCTCTGGTTATGCTATTCAGAGTTCTGAGTAGCTGCTGAGTTCAAGTTCTTTCACGCACTGATTGCAGAGCTAATCAGCTAGGTGAAATGGGACTGGAATACAGTCATTTGCTCTGATTTCTAGGAATCTAAATAATGACTGCAGCCTTAGGTCTTGAGCTGAGCTATTCTCAGGATGCCTGCTTACATTCACCTGGGCATCTGGCTGCAAGACTTCATGGACTTGCTGCTAAAAATTGGAAACAAAGCAAAGAGGAAAAGAACAAGGCAGCCCTACAGGATCTCTCCTAAATTAGAGCTTTCACCATGGGAGACTGAGCAGCTCAGGGGAATTGGTAATGGGAAATTGGAGCCATGCACCTCAAGGCTGCCAATCTGTATCTGATCCAGGCTAGTATTGGCTAGAAGCCTTTAGCATCCAACAGCTCTTTAGCTCTTTTCTTGTCTCTGTGAAGTTGTTAGCAGCCTTGCACCAATTCCTAGTGGAGATTTATCCATAGCCCAAGGCTATCTTCACAGCTGGCATAAAACTGCACCCTTGCTCACATTTGTAGCAGAGAGGTGAGGTGAGGACAAGGTGGACACATAGTTCCTCCCTTCCCTTTGAAGGGTCCCCATGGCCAGGGACCAGGTGCGTAGCCAAAGAGTCATGGGCAAGACATTATTGCTGCTCCAGGTACACTCAGGAAAGGAGTTTGGGTCAGATAGACCCTGGGCTAGAGGGGTCCTTGGGGAGGCATGGCAAAGGGTTGATCAGGAATCACTAGATAGTGCAGGAAAGCAATAAAAGGTACAAAAATGTCGCACGAGCAAGGAAGCCATCAGCATACAGTGCATGCCAATGTCAGTCATCCTCTGTCTCTCTCCAGTATTTCTCATGTGAGAGAACTGAATGTGTGTTTCTGACACAGAGCTGCTGAATTTCTGTCGAAACAGTGGGAAGACTGCGGATGTGCAGTTTGTGTACCTTTAAAAACCCTAACACTGAAAAGTGCACTACCCAGATGCTTGTGCTCAGAGTTTCTCAGGGTGAAAATTTGCTCAGGCCTAAAAATGTGCATTGCTCTTTCCCAGCTCTCCAAATAAATGGAGGCACAGAAAAACCAATGTCAGAATTAACAACAACTCCAAGGTCATCACAACATAGACTATGTTCTTGGGCTAAAAGTGCCAAAAAGTCTGAACAGCAAAAGGGAGATTGCACACAGCAGCATGAGGAAAAATAAGGCATTGCAGCAGAGCCAAATTTCCCAGAACAAACTGATACATTCAATTAAACCCTCACTTGCTACCTGGGGACGAGCTTTACCTGCACCTTGGGGCTGGCCATCCACATGCAGGCAGGTAATCAGGTAATGTGAGCAACTTGATACCTACCTGAAAAAAAAAGTATGGGCTGGGTGTGCAGTACCTAAACTAATTACTCCAAAATGATTGCCTGGATTTGCGCCAAGCATTAACTCACTTGTCCTCAACACTACTGCAATGGCATGAGGGGAACAGAAAATGCGGTAACCTGAGAGGGAGATAAGAACAAGAGAGAGGGAGAATTGAGAATGGTCTTTAGCTGTGAAGGAGCTGTTCTGTCTCTGTACTGCTCTTTTGTCCAACCCCAACAACAATAAAGCAGCCTTTGTAACTTGTCTCCTCCTTTTAAAATGGATTGGCAGCCAGAAGCATTATCCACACATACACAGTCTAAACACTGTGAATTAACCTGTTTTTTTACCTTGATCTCCACAGAACTAGACTCATCCTACTAAATAATAGAATGTCAAGATTTGAGAGTAATTTTTATACAGAAAACCACAAATCCCTGATTATAAAATCCTGTCATCTCAATTTTCTGATTAGGTTATTGGTTATACAGTGAATATCATTTTAAATCATGCTGAGTAAAACAGCAAAGTTCTGATGCAATCAAATACAGGATTATTTGGTTTAATGAAAAGAATTCCCTCTCCTTTGGTAGGTTTAAAGCAGAGAATGATTGTTTTATTGTCAGTGGAGAAAATTAGTAATATATTTTCTGATATAGCAAATATACAGGACCTGCTTAGGAATTTAGTACAAAAAATTAGGGTGAAAATCAAACTGAACAGACAAAAATACAGCAGCCTAACATGCTTTGTCTTTCATATCTGTCACCTGAAGAAAATAATATTTTTTATGTTGGAGTTGGGAAATCCTGCAGTTTTTCCTGCAATGTGCCTGAAAAGTGGGGGCTTGGGAACTACCGCAGGTGTATTTGGGGAAGGAAGGTGTCTTAGATTTACCTTGCTAAGAGCTGTGCTTCAGGTTGTTCAACTGATGCAGAACTTACTGTGTGAAACCCATGACAGACATCAAGTAGGAGGTGAAACAATATTGAAATGCTATACCTTTTCCTTCTGATTGCTGTTCTCTTTTCAGAGACATTTACTGCACATATGAACCTATAATAAATGAGTGGTTTAGTACGAATAAAACTCAGAAAATAGGCAAAAATGTGAAATCCATAAGTTTATGTCTTGGTTTCAAAGACAGGTATTTGCTAAAGAAGGCAGAAGCCTCCTCTAGAATAGGAAAATGTAACTTCTCTTTTTCTTCGATTTTGAAATCAAGGGCCTTTCAGGCAATGGTATGAGAAAAGAGAAATAACAGTCTTTTATTAATACATTTATATATCTAGTGGGACAGACAAAACAACAACAATGGTAACTACAACAAATAAGAACAGATAAACTCACAGACAGTCTTTTCTCGTTCTGTTGGTAATTTTTCTTTGGTGCAGTCACGGTCACAGCCGGCAGGGGCGCTGGTGCTCCCGGTGCGCAGGGAGGGTGCGATGACTCCCCTGGGCTGCAGGGGGCGCTGTGGTGCGGCTCCAACTGCATGTGCAATGGTGGCTGCAAACCAGCAGGAAGGGATGGAGAAAGAACTCCCTGTACGAGCTCCCAGGGGCAGCTGGTCCCAGTGCCCTCTTTGGATAGCAGGAGGAGCTGTAACAGGGGCTTTGGAGTAGCAGGCTGGGAAGGCAGGAATTGGCAGGGTCCCGCAGAGGTAGGCAGGGGTGTGTCAGCAATTCTGCTGCTGAGGCTGGAAGCACTGAGGTGTCTCGGCAGACTGGCCAACCTTCGGACTCTGGCTGGGGTGGTGGTGGTGGGGCTGACTTCCTGGGAGGGGAAGAAATACTCAGGGGTCCTGGGTTTCTTCCCCCTAAGACAGGTAGAAAGCCGCAGCAAGAAGCGTAAAAACTTGGAGTGGTGGCCGTCTGTCCCAGAGCTCTGTCTGCCGTCTTCCTCTCTCCCCAGAAGGCAGGAAAAAACTAAAACTAACTGGTACCTTGCCCCCCTGCCTACCCTGGGGCTAGGCACTGTCCCTGGCTCCTTTGTTTCTCTTGATCGTCCACCCATTAACAAGAATGGGGAAAAAAATTCCTAAGATAGAGAGACAAGTAAAAAAAAAAAGAAAAACTATCCCAAACCAGTTTACTAGCCTTTACTATAAAGGACAAGTCAGACTCTCATTAGTGGATCTAACAATCCATCCCTGATTCACTTAGTCAATGCTTGGAACGTCAGGAAATGCTCATTTTTAGCACTTGCTCCATAGGGATGTACTCATTCCATACAATGCAGATTTGTTTAAACTTGCTGATGAATTCAGACCTGGGCCATAGTGCTTCTTGCTGCATGAGAACCTGCAAGACACATGTATCCAAAGAACAGATAAACTGTGACCATTCACGTGTAGCTGCCCAGCCTTCTGCTTTGTGTTGGGTGTGAGCTGGGCATGTCAGTGTTCCGTGTGGTTCCCTGCCCAGGGAAGACAGGAGAAGTTCAGTTTTGACCAGAAAAGCACCAGAAGAGCTAAGGGTTAGAGTACAAGGCAGTTTCTATCTATGAAATCCAGCTTTGCACTATCTAGGGCCTATAGCTGACATTTGTGGTAACATAGAAGATCATGTAGTTCCTTGATTAATTTCATTACTACCCCTCCTTTTTCTCCTTTTCCTTTTTTCATTTCCCTTTTTATTTAAATTTTCCTTTTTGTCCTTTTCCTTTTTAAATTTTATTTTCTCTTCCCTTCCATCTTTTCCTTGTTTTTTCNCAATGCCCTGAGCAGAGAGAAACCACCTATTCCAGGAAAGGACTGATAAGGACTATCACAAAACGAAAATTTAATCAACACCGAAGATGAAGAAACTCAGACCCAATGAGAACCTGGATACTGGGGTTTACCTCATTTTGTACCAATAAGCTTTGAAATAATGTGTTCCTATGAGTCTTGAGTGTATAAAATCTAAGGAAAACTTCGGGAGAGATATGTGTGTTAGGAATATTCTTCCTGGGCACATCCTGGCCAGAATAAAGTAATGCCTGATTCTCTATCACTTCAAATATAGTGTTAGAGGGTTTTTATTTTCTTCCCGGGTTTCGGTGACACTGTCATCTTTGGTGGCCATCTGTATTTATAGACAAAGGGCCCCAATGTGCTCTACATGTTTACTTCTTTCAAGGGAACCTGCAACAAAAATTACCTGTGACCTTTCCCATGAGCATGGGTAGAAACCCCTTCTTGACTGAGATAAAGAAATTAGAACTTCATTCTTCCATGGTTTACTCCTAGGAATGTATTTCGGCAAGATGCTAAGTATAAACCAGTTATTGAAAAGGGGATCTGGGAAACTGACAAGCATGCCTAAGCTCAGAAGAGAAATTTGGCAAGAAAATAAGATGCTTTGTAGATCAGTGTGTGGTGATTAGTCTTTTGAATGCTGGGATTATTATATAAGCAAAAAAGGATGGGAGTACTTATTGTATATCTGACAGCTACCACTTACCCAGGTATTCCTCAAACTAATGAGGAACATAATGGTGTATTTGTTTATAAATCTTGAGCGAGACTCCTGCAGTTTATGCAAGCCAATTAAATGTGATGGAAAAGTAAAGACAACTTTTCTTTCTCTCCTTTCACAAATTAGAAGCACTACTGAAAGAACAGGTAAAAAAAATCCAGTGCCCTGTCAATGATGTACTGCCTGCGGTCTTGGAGTCTATGTTCGTCTTCAAACAAAAAGTGTATTACATATTTAAAACACGATGTTTTGCACGTTATACACCTACACTGAGGATAACCAAAAAGCCAGAAATCAGTGCCCACTGCTATGACAGATATTACTTGACATCGTGCTGCACAAAAGCAGACAGGTTAGAAAGGTAAGTGGTAGGCAAATCAATGAAATAAGCTACGGAAACCATAAAAAAGAAATTAAAAATTCTAAAATGTCATTAAAAATAAAGAAATAGGAAATTAAGTAACAGTTCTCTTAATTTCTTTCTTATTCATAGGTAATAAATTCTTGTTTTGAAAACTAGGGTTTCCATATTAAAATATTGAACAATCACCCATAGATATTATTTCCCCCTCTTGTATCTTCCTCTCCCATCATCACATACACATAAAAACAACAGTGACTTGTTAAGTTTACCCTGAGTTATGCACATAGATTCTGCTAATAGGGATTATCACTCTGTGTGTGCATGTGTAAAAAGAGGAAAATATGAGGGAACAGATTTAACTTCAGATGAAACTTTGGAATATCTTACAGAAGTTTGTCTTCCCACATGACACATGTGACATTATTCACACAGAATATGCTCAGGGAAACAGAACAATTTACAATCTTATCTGAATGCCTTGGAGATTTGGTTCAAAATAACCTATTTGCATCATTATTTGATTATCCTGGACATTGTTACATGATTTTGTTTAGTCTTCTGTAACTTAGCTACTGAGTTGGCGAAGACCACCTGGACCTAGCTAGAGATCAGTGTTTCCAGTCCTGTCTGCAATGCCCTTTCCCTTACATACAGACTAATTTGTGTGTAAATAAGATTTATTATCAGCCTATGCCTCTGCCTCTCACTGGGACATTATCTTTGGGAGAGTTATTCCAAGTAGCAATTCTCCAGTTTAAGTGAAAGCACTTACAGAGTCATCTTACTGAAGGGAAGACTGAAGGATATTTATGAATGTTTACACCTAACATATGCACATACTTCTACATGCTATGGGATATAACACCACCTGGACTGAGGCCAGATCTCACTGTTTATGTGCACAGAATGTATGGTCTCATTTTGTTCCACTTTTTCTGAATTGCAGGGATAATCTGAGTGTAAATGAGTCCCTGCCTGAGAGAGAGCTTTACTGAATTAGTTCCAGAAGCAAGTACTTAGTTATGATAACATTTTACTTCCAACCAGAAAAAAAAGGGGATATTTTCCCAAAAAACATTGCTGTTGCATTCATATATTAAGTAAACTGGGTCTGGTGAACTCCATTTTGAAGAGCATTCTCAGTACTAGTTGCCCCTAGTGACCTGCTATTACTCCTTAAACTGCAGTGGACTGACTACCTCTAAGGAAATCCCTGAGTTTTTGAGTCTACAAGAATTTTTATCATAGGCCTAACTTAGTCCTGGTAGCAGCACTTTGCATATTTTTGGTTTGTATAATGACAAATGACTCTAGATAAATATTAGGAGCATGAAAAACATGTTGCCCACCTATGTGGAATCTGAATGGGAGCCCTGACTTTCCATTTCTTCTGCAATTTCCCTTCACCTCTAGTCTACTGCAAGCTTATTAGAAACAGTCTTGTATAAATATTCACATATACTCTGTTTTCCTCAAACAAATACCTGTAAATTATTAGAGTATTGCTGGAAATTTTTAGAGTTCTTGTCACAATCTGTTTTTCCATAGGGTGATTTTAGGTAAACATAAATCCAGTTACAAAGGTGTTCTACAGATTACTATCATCTTGAACAGTTGATTTCTTGTCCCTATCTGCACAAAAATTTTTTGATCCTTTTGATTCTAACTGAGGAGTCATATCTATGAAGGACTTGAGATGACATCCACAATTTATAGCCAGTATTTTGACTTTGTTATTCCTGGAGCAGACTGCAAAGGGTGTCTTTGGATTTGGTTCTGTCATCATTTTAATTCTACTGTTTTTCTTTTCCTACAGTCACTGCTGGAAGACTTGGAGGTTGCCTAGATCCAAGATTTTTATAAACGTCTTTGATATGAATCTTTTACAAATCTTCTTCACTTGTCTGAGTTATGCTTAACAGTGAATGCAAAGGCTGTCTCTCCAGATAGTGACTCACAGGAATGCAACATGCAATCCACACAAAGGAAATGTAATACCTTAGCAGCTAATTAAAAAAGCATTACCTTCCACCAGTGCTGACCTCCAGCCATGCAGAGGATAAAGATGAGTGTCTGTCAATCAAATTTACCTAAGAAACCCTGGCACAACATTATGATGAATGGATAGACCTAAAAAAGGGTAATATTGCTCAGAATTCCAAGGTACTATTAACACCACATTTAAAGAAGCAGAAGGCCTCATCAGTAATTGGAAACCTCAGCCTGCATACTAGGGATATATCAGTGCTAAATTTACCAGATATTACAGATACTAGACATGGACTATGTAAACCCATTACAGACCTCCATGGGATTTTGATACATTTAGCTCCAGGGTGTTCCAATCTCAACAGTACCTACAGATATCCTAATGTCTGCATGCTTGTATTTCATAGTCTTTCATCATTTCAACAGCAGAAGAAGCACTGGATTTGAAGTGGTTTTTTGTTCTAAAAAAAATTATTTTATGTTTAGAAACTTCACAACTGATGTTAGCTCAATCCCCAGTTCTAACCTATCTTTGATTAAGGCAAATTCACCTGCTATTTTGTCTGTAGAAATAGCATCTATCCACACTGCTTTTGCAATGCATTTGATTCATCTTTCCTGCTGCCCATGTATTTCTTTATCTAGATTTGTATCATGCAGAGTGTTGCTCCACAACTCTGTGACAACCAGGCACAGAGCCCTTACAGTGAGAAATGGCTTTTAAAAAATATGCTTTTTGTTTTCCATGAACCAGGTAAGAGATGAGAGAGTAAGATCCTAGTCATTTATAACAGTACCATGGTACTATCTGAATAGACATATAAGAATCTGGGCTGTTATAAAATCTGATTTAACCATGCTTTAGTGAAAATATGAGGAGCAATCACCTGAATTCTGTTTCCGTGAGATTTCTTTTCTCTGCACAAGTGTGTTCACTCTACATGCAGGATGACATAAAGAGATCCTACTGGAAGTGAGAGCAGGACAGCTGACATTTGTTGATGGTTCATCAGCTTGTTTCTGGATCTCCTTTCCTGAGTTTCCTTTTGCATTGCTCAATTCAGACTGAAAGAAAAAAATGACATTGAAACAATTGTCTTTGCACTATTAGGACACCAAAATATTTGAGTCACACAAGTCTAGCAGAGGGTTTTGAGGAAAGAACTAAAGGAAGGAAGCAGAGAGGAGTTGGGGAGCACCTCTCCCTGCCTTGGTCCTACCATGCCTTCTAGGTCAGCCATGGCCAATATCTGTTAAATTCCTGAAAAAGTGCCTAAGTCTTCTTTCCTTCCACTGAGCTGTGAGTCCATTTCAGTGTGTTCATACTCAAGGGAAGGCCTTTGTATTTATTTTGCAGACCCTAGCTGGTGGGAGGAATACCCAAAGGATAAAATGAACAGCTGTAGCTGTTGCTTTTGAAGTCAAATGCAGTTTACTAATGAGACTGAGAGGGTCAGAGGCTAAATGGGAAACTAACCATATCCTGTGAGGGAGAAGCCAACAGCCTCCATATTATTATTGCAATAAAGAATAGTAAAACTTTCCAGCATATCTCTGTGTTTTAAAGAACCAATGTGTCGATCTTTGGGGAATTGTTTCTTCCCTTTAATTAAAATAATTTTAATGGTGTTAAAAAGCAATACATGGTTCAATAAGGATAAGTACTGGATCCTGCACTTGGGTCAAAACAACCCTATGTAACACTGCAGGCTTTGGGCAGAGTGACTGGAAAGTTGCCCATCGGAAAACCGCACAGAACATGAGCCAGCAGTGTGCCCAGGTGGACGAGAAGGCCAATGGCATCCTGGCCTGTATCGGGCAGGGATTGTCCCAATGTACTCAGCACTGCTGGGGCCACGTCTCAAATCCTGTGTCCAGTTTTGGGCTCCTCACTACAAGGAAGACATTGAGGTGTTGGAGAGTGTCCAGAGAAGGACAATGGAGCTGGGGAAGGGTCTGGAGCACAAGTCCTATGAGGAGCACCCAAGGGGGCTGGGGTTCTTTAGCCTAGAGAAGAGGAGGCTCAGGGAAGACCTTATCATGCTCTACAGCTATCTGAAAGGAGCTGTAGTCAGGTAAGGGTGAGTCTCTTCTCCCAAGTAAAAAGCAATAGGAGAAGAGGAAACAGCCTCAAATTGTGCCAAGGGAGGTTTAGATTGGATATTAGGAAAAGATTCTGCACTTAAAGGTTTGTCAAGCATAAGAGCAGGCTGTCCATGGAGGTATTTGAGTCACCATCCTGGGAGGGACCTAAAAGACTTGGTGACATGGCTTATTGGTGGACTTGGCAGTGTTAAGTTTGCAACAGGACTTGATGATCTTAAAGGATTTTTCCCAGCCTAAACATTCTGTGGTTCTATGATTCTATCACTATTGATCTACATGGTCACAATCAAGTAATATGAGACCGGTGCCTTAGAAGATGATGAATGGAGATGCATGACATGATGAACTGAGAAGAAAGTTGAAGAAAAATGTAGCTGCCATAAATGTAAAGCCTGACAAAAGCTGATTTTCTGTGAGTCTTGGTTCATCATCTGAAGGGGAAGGGGAGGACTTGTCAAGGTAACATGCTATTCCAATTGAGGTTCTTGGCTTCCAGGAGCTTGAGTGTGCTGAGCCAGTGGTAACCAGAAACCACAGCAGATGGGGCAGGTGGCATCTGAAACCTGGAAGGAGGTAGACAGGCCACTACTTCTCTCTCCACAACTTTCTGTTGTCTAAACTGAATTGTTCCAGATAAAACTTTCCCTGTAAGAGGAAACTCATCAGGATGAGAGTTCCTAGGAAGTGGCAGTGAAAAAATTGAGTTTCATTTCAGCTGTTCTTTAGGTAAAATTTATATTTATTTTTGACTTGTATATTGTCTCATGCTTTGGAAGAAGCATTTGAAATGTGATGGAGAGAAAGTTGTTTGCCTTAGTGGTGTGCTGATTTTTGGCTTCCTCAGGAAAGCCTTGCAAAGTGATGCCAGCTTTCAGACTTTTCACTCACTTCACTTTGCACGTGTTCAGCTGTGAACTCCTCAATTTTCCCTTTTACATTTCCAGAATATTCCAGTTGCTCTGCGCATGCTCCAGGGCTCTCTCTACTATTGCAGCTGTGGGTTCCTGTCTAAGGATACAATTTCATGATCAGCATAATTTGATCTAACTATGGGCTGCTACCCAAAAAGAATGGTCCCATTTTCTCTGGGATCCCCAACTGCATTTTCTAAAATCCCCCTTTGCATCAGATCTAGCAACTGCACAATTATAGAATGGTTTCTGGGAGTGAGAAAAAAAATCTTCCTATTTTTTTATTTCCTCTGTTTTCCAAGGTCCGTGCCAGTTCCAAGTACGTGGGCCAAGGGCAATATTCCTGACCCTTGTTCCCTCTCACTGGCCGCACTGCTTGGGCATGCACTGCATGGGAGGAAAGAGCAGCCCACCAGGATGTGGCAATGACATGGGCCAGAGCTGTGCAGCAGGCACTTGTACAATAGGCATTTATGAAATAATACATGAAAAAACTTGGGCCAAGTAAATGAGAGTAGTAAACAACGTCCAGGGTATTGGGTCTGCAGATACTTAACTAGTATATAAGCCATCAGGTACACAGTATCCTGTCTGTATGGAAGCATCTTGGTTGTCAGCAGTAAAGAGAAGGAAATAAAAATGACTACTATCAATTTACCAGCATGTACTGGAGGAACATCAGACACTTTACAGATATCTCAGAAAAACAAGCCTTCCATGATGAGCTTGCTTATTAAGTGTGAGAAGTACGGGCAATGCCTGCTGTGCTATGCCAACTCATGGTGCTGGAAGGACACAATCTTTCCCTGGGGTAGTGTTCTTTAGATTAGTTGGGATTTTACCATTAATACTCATCATCCAGGCAAGACAAAAAACGCCAGATACCTTTCTCTGAGGCTGAAGCAAGTTGTATCAGTAGTCTCTTGTGCATTTGGAGCTGTGCCGTGTCCTGTGCCGCCCCCTCCTCAGCAGCTCAGAGCAGCATGAGGGCTGGTAACTGTCCATAGTGTCCTTCCCAGTGGGAAAGAACGGTTATCACAAAAAAGCTTTGATTTAACTGGAGCCATGCTCTGCCTGCCAGCTGCTTACTTAGTGCTGTCTGTTGCATCAAAATGAAATGGTAATTTTTCTGTAATACTCCTAGATTTTTACATATACATTTATCTATTCATCATAAGCTTTTATAATAAATGACTCTCAGGGGATGACCTTGCCTTCTAGCAAGGTGACTGGGAGAAAAAAGGTTTAATTGTTTTTTGCATATACAAAAACTGTCATAGGGAAATAATGCACGCGCGCACACACACACACAAAACCCAAAGGCAGTTCAAGAAATACAGTTTTCAATATATTACCTAATCCAATTCAGAGGAACTCTCTAAGTACAAAGGCTGGGCTGGTGTGACATGATTCGAGCAGATGGATATAAAGGAATGCTAAAACAAATGGAATTAAGTAGCTTATTTATGTTCTCCCGTACCCAGTGCACAGCATCGTTATCATTTTATCAGGATCCCCCGACACTCCTGATGAAGTGTGAGCAGATTGACTCACCAAAGCCACAGAGCCTTTACTCTCTGATGTTCACAGACAGCTTGTGAAACTTTCCAGTTGATGCTGAGATGTCCTCTGGGAATACTATGAGGAGTTCAGGAAACCTTTTTTTTCTTTCTTTCTTTCTTTCTTTTCCTCTTTCTTTACCATGGTATCTTATTTTATAGTGGAAGGACTCATCATGGGAAATATAAACTTGTGACAAATGTAAAGGCTAAAAACAAAAAACTTTCAGAATTTTTTCAAATCTCACTTGTTATTAATAGCAGTGAACTTGGGTCCATTTAAATTTCATGCTTATTCTTGGGAAAGGAGAGATGAGACACTTCAAAGAGTTAAATTCTTTGTCATTACAGAGCTTGCCTCTGATCCACACGTCTGTTAGGAACGACCTTCTTCAGTGCTATTTGATGGCTCAACTGCACACTTGCCAGCCTCACCAGATTATATCCTTTGTAACTGTTTTTAATATCTCCTAATGAGGAGTCATTTATGGAATTTCCGAAGTAGTGAGGAAAGGAAAAAGAAGTATATGCATGGTATTAATTTACCTTCAGGCTGTGAGTTCAATGTCTCACTATTGCTCATTTGTGGTCCTTCAAAAACTAATTCCTACTGAAAACAGCTGCAAATATATACCACCAGCATAAAATATTGTCAAATATTTTAATATATATGAGATATATATATATGACAGAAGCTGTAGGCTTGTGTTACTAAAAATTGCATTGCATCTAGCACATGAATTGAACCTGTTTGGTCTTTAAACAAGGATATCCACGTATGTTAATGCAGCTGCTGTTTCTGTAGTAAGAGTAAAGCATAAGTTCAGTATTTTACTGTAGCAAAGACCTTCAATTATAGCCTCAAACTACAACCAGGTTAACTCTAGTCCATGCTATGGTACAAAGCCATGTTTAAACAGTTATAAAAAAAGTTGTAACCAGATCACTCAATATTTTTGGCTTTTCTGTCATTCTTTTTTGCAATGCAGATGAGACAAATGCAGCTGATGAAGACTGAACCAAGGTTGCCATACAATAATAGAGAGAGTCTTTCTAAAGACATGTAAACAGATCTTAAACTTGAAGGCATCTTTTTTTTTAACCCCCAAATACCAGGGTGACTTAATCGGTCAGCTGTTCATTTCCATCAGTATTTCATGAGCAAAAACAAAGAAAATACTCTTCAGGAGTGCTTCTCTGCCCAAATAATGAACCATTATTGTAACTCAGAAAGCTCTCAGGAAGAACAGGGGAAAATAAGCCCCTAATTCTGTAAAATACTGCAAAACATTTAAGTAATGAATGTTGTTTCTCACATCCAAGATGTGCTAAATTTGTGATGAAAGATTTTGTGTGTGTGAGTGCATTGTTTCCCTACGATTGAAACCATAAGAATGGGTTTTAGTCTGCTGAGGACCAAACTCTTCTTTCTGGATTTCTTCTGTAGTTATGGATATTATTCCTATCTAGGAAATGTAGGCAGTATTCCTTCCTTTTCTGCTTCTGGTCCAAGTGATTTTTAAGAAGAAAACTCACTTAATGAATCTTCGGTATCTTCCCCTCTTTACAAACAAAATCCTTGAGTTTAGGTCCTTGTCAAAAAAACAACTGTCAAAATAGTTGTCAATACTTTATGCATATTTTTTTTAAAGCCACAACTCCAGCATCTAACAGAAGCTGAGGAACAGATAAACCATTCATTAAACCATCCAAAAAAACCTATTGAGGAGTGCTATTATCCCTCGATAAACAGTCTTGTCTCTTTTATTTCAACATTTTAAACAGCTGAACTGTGAAACATTTCCGTGTCCCATTACCTAAGCCTGCTCTCCACAGCCTGACTTAGCTGCCTTAGCTCTCAGGGACCAGGACGATTTCTGCCTCTCTCTGGGATGAAGGTCAGGAACTGATGAGGAGCAGAGGAGTGACAGTCCTGCAGGCTGGTGCTGGCTCCCTGTCACACACCTCAGACCAGGGTCATGACTCCCACTGCCCTGGCCAACCTGGCTCAGAAGTCTCTGTGCCTTCTCCCATGAGAGATATGGTTTGAGCTGGAGTTAATCCTCCCCCACTACGTGAATCAGTCTGGTCACTGCAGGATTTGGGGTACGTACATGACTCCAGAGATGCAACAGATTTCCAGTCCAAGCTGTAGCATTTTGCCTGGCAATTCAAGGTAGTTCTCGGCCCAGAGGACTCTGTGAAGTTCACGTGTCAGGACAGAGGAAGACTGGGAAGCTTATACTTTTCCTGTTCGTGGTTCCACAGTGACAGTAAATCAGAGCATTCAGCAGTTCCTTCTGCAGAAGAGCAGGTCCCTGCTGCTCATTCACAAGAATGCTGAGAGTTCTGTGAGTATGAGCAAAGCCACCTTCCTTCATCTGGCATCCTGCACTGGCAGCGGGCTGGTCACATACTTGCAAGGAAGACTGCAAGAGAAGTTCATCTGCTGCACCTGTTAGAAAAATGTCCTGAAGGCAAGCAAAGACATTTGAACGATCCCTCATGTCACAGGCAGTGGCACTTCAGGAATGATTTCGTATGCCAGCCAGACTCCAGCTTCCCTGATTCCTCAGAGTCTTGTCATGGCTTACGTACACCATGTGGCAACAAACATGAAAAACTGGAGATCACTGATCAACCTGCTCAAGAGAGCAGATTTAGGTCATTGCATGTTAACTTGTTTTTACTTTTGTAGGCTTAATGACTTGCTTATTTGTTTGTTTATTTAGGGCTTGTTTCATTCACTCCTGCATCCTTCTCCACACCTTCACTATTTTTACAGGCAAGTTGATGGAGTTTGGGACATACTGAAAATACTAATTTATTTGTGGTTGGACTGCAGCCTTGATTTAGGTAGCTTATAAAGGCAAAGGAACTCTGGGCACCCTTATTCCATCTCAGCATTGTGAATAAATTGTCTTTTCCATGGCTCTTCACTGTTTTTCATAAAGAACTGGCCTACAATCTAGCTTACATGCACACCTTTTATGACAGTGGAATTCAGCTCTCCCTCTCTCTAACACCTTTTCATGAACTGTGCTAGAGCGACAGCTTTAACTTACATGTATTGGCATAGAAACATAATTCCATCTTGGGGTAAATCCTTCTGTCCATATTAGTTTCTTGGAGTGATTTTCATGCCCTGCACAGATCCTCATGGCTCACTTTAAGGGGAAAGGGTTGCACATTCATAGCCACTTACCACTTCAGTGTCTGGAAGTTAAACTATCTGGAAAACGAGCAAGATTTGGTGTAAGGAAATGGAAGGCTTCTCAAAACGGGTTACTCTACATTACTGACTGCTTAAAAAAATTCATCAGCATGGGCATTTTCATAGAATCACAGAATATCCTGGGTTGGAAGGAACCCACAAGTATCATCAAAGTCCAACTCCAGTTTGATCACAAGCCAGGTTTCCCCGAGTCCCCACGGAAAATTGGGAAAAGCCAGTGTTCACCCTAAGAGACTAATAGGATACCTCAATAATCCTGTATTCAGTTTTAGACCCCTCGCTGCATGAAAGACATGGAGGCACTAGAGCATGTCCAGAGAAGGGCAACAGAGCTGGTGAAGAGTCTGGAGCACAAGTCTTTGGAGGAGCAGCTGAGGGAGCTAGGGGTGTTTAGCCTGGAGAAAAGGAGGCTCAAGGGGACCTTATTGCTCCCTACAACTACCTGGAAAAAAGGTTGTATCCAGGTGGGGTTTAGCCTCTTCTCCCAAGTAATGAGTGATAGGACAAGAAGAAACAGTCTCAAATTGTACCAGGGGAATTTAGTTTGGATATTAAGAAAAATTTCTTCACTGAAAGGGTGATTAAGCATTGGAACAGACTGCCCAGGGAAGTGGTGGAATCACTATACCTGGGAGTATGCCAGAGATGTGTGGACGTGGCATTTAGGGATATGGTTTAGTGGTGAATACAGCAGTGTTAACGATTGAACTTGATGATCTTAGATGGATTTTCCAACCTAAATGATTCTATGATACTGGGAGCTAGCTCAGCCATCAAGTAGCCATGTTGAATGTGCTGAAATTCAGCCAGATTCAAGTTCTACAGGTAACTGAGTCTAAGGACAAATGATGGATGTAAGTCCAAGGCAATGGCAGTGTAACAGGAGGCTCCTGGCGAAACATGGCAAGATGAGAATCTTAAGTGGCTCAACTGGCAGCTGCTCTATGTGGTGAGGAATCAAAGTGTGTGAACCACAGAGAGACTTAACCAGAAAACATCTGACACATGGAGGCAGCAGCAAATCTCAACCAAAGCATGTCTCCAAAGAGCAGGACAGATTGGCCTGAAGAGCAGAATATGTGATCACCCTGAGATTAACTGCTACACTACGAGAACAGTCAAAACCTATCCCTGTAAAGAGCTGTGGCCTACTAACCTCTTACTGCCCCACAAGTCAGCATATGCTGGCTCAGAAGACGAACCCTCAAAGAAAACTGGTAACATCAAAGATGTAGGAACTTGCCTGAAATTTCAAAGAAGGACCATGAACTGCCAGAAGGAAGAGTCTGCAAGGGGTAGAAAAAAATCAGTCTGAACACACATCACCAAAGTACCAGCAGCACATATGCAATATTTTTATTAATAATTCTCCTAAAAAGAAGAGAGTTGCTTTTAGAAATTATGTGCTTTCTTATTTTGTTATCCAGAATTTGGTTACCGAAGCAGGATTATAAAATGTGTATGCATAGTCTGCCTTAACAAACCCTTGTTACTTGACTGGCTACATGTGTGTCCTCTGTCACAAAGAAACAACCATTTCCTAAGTAGAGCATATCCCTTCCAGGCATCATTTGTGTCATCCACTCACATGACAGATGCAAAGGATTTTCATTGCAGTGACACTCAGAAAGGAAGGGTGTGCAGAAGGGTTTGACACAACTACTTTGATTTCTAAGCATGTTGGCTCTTGCTGATTTGTGAGTAACGCAAATGTTTTCCTTAGCAGGCTGAGCTCAACAAGAAAATAACTGGGTTTCCTAGTGGACATGGAATATTTTGGCTTTGAATTCTTAGGCTGCATCTCTTCTGTAGCACAGAATTTTGTAGTTTAGACAAGAGTATTTCTGGGTCAGAAAGAAATAAAACTTCATGTATTTGTAATGGAAATTATACCTAAAGCCACACGCACCCATCTACTAGGCAGAAAGAAGTCATTGCAAACGTGATACCCAGTTCTGCCTGCCAAATCAGCATCTTCCTTGAGTTACCCCCTCATCAATGGCAGGTGGAAGTCTTCATGAAAGACAAGGTGCTGAGGGGTTCTGCATATTTCCCCTGTCCCATGAAGGCATGAAGAGATACTAAAAAAATTCTGGACAGGAACTGTTAAAACCACACACCAGACAAGCACCATTCTTTCCTGGTACTTATCTGTGAGGGTGGACTAGAGCTTATTGCTCTAGAAATGCCAACAGATTGGAGTTGCCTGAGTTTTGCCTTCTGGATCTGATGATCAAAAAAAGAGCTGCTGAAGCCCTGCCATTTGGCTACTTGTGAGTCACAGGTGCTGCAGTTCAGGCTTCATTGTTTAGACTACTCAGCGATGCAGAGCTTACCTACTGGCTCCTCATCACTGCCACCCTTGACACATGTCCCATGGGCATTAACAAACAGGCAAAGCCTCCACAGGTTTTAGGAGAGTGGAGAATTGAAAGTTCTCCCCTGAAATCACTCAGTACAGACCTTCTGGTTTCCTGAGGGGATGAATTCCCCTGTGGGCTTCTGTCCACATTTAAAAAGACACAGAAACACTCAAACATCGTCTTTGACAAAGTACCCATAGCAAAATGGGGGTGGGAAATGAGGACTGAGTACAGGAATAGAGAACTGAGTGTGGGAATTGAAAACTGAATGCTAAGGTCTCTGACAATAAAATTCATGTTACCTTTTGACTCATTTTCCCCCATACTATGCCTATCTTTCTCATAGTTTTGAAGGATGATGCCAATGATTGTGGAGTACTTTACAGGATACTTTAAATATTAATCATTAAGGATAACTTAACAAGCTGAGTGGGGATAACCACAGTGGATGGTCTATTCCATAGGTAGT
>VYZT01058924.1:26747-46899 GCA_013400735.1 Pomatostomus ruficeps | reverse complement strand
CCAAGCAATAGGACAAGAGTCAACAGGCAGAGACTGATGCACAGGCAGTTCCACCTGAACATAAGGAAGAACGTTTTTATTGTGCAGGTGACCACATACTGGAACAGGCTACCCAGAGAAGTTGTGGAGTCTCCCTCATGGAAAATATTCAAGAGTTCTCTGGACACAATCCTGTGCCATGTGCTCTGGGATGACCTTGCTTGAGTGGGGAGGTTGGACCATACAACCCACTGTGATCCCTTCTAACCTGACCCATTCTGTGATTAGATTGTCATACCTTAATCTAAATTTATTTTCTCCTTGATTGCTTTTGTATGTTGCTTTCAGTTTTACATCAAGCTTCACAGTGAGAAAAACAAAGCAAAGTGCTTCATCATGTTCCTTTCCTTCTTACACTTACTCTTTGGGATATTTTCTCTTCTCTTTAACTTTTTCAATCTCTATTTTCCCAAACTAAAACCATTAAAACTAGAATTTTTACATTTTCTTTGAATCTTAAAATAAATCTGAGTTAAATAAATGTGTCAGTACAAGCAGGAATTATTCTTCAATGTGAAGTCCCTCCATAGTTTCTTAGACCTATATACCCATTTGTGTATGTGTTTCATCACTGCTATCATTCTAATTCCTTCATGTTTGTTCCATAAAACCTTGTTCAACATGGCTTCACTTCGTTTGTCAGTCAAATAAATTGAAAAAAACATTTCAAACAACTAATATTTCCTTTGCTTTGGGACTCAGAAGTACATTTGATTCAGCATAAAGAAAAAAAAAACAAACAGAAAAGCAATAAGGCTTTAAGATCCTCAGCATGGTAGTGAGCATGAGCGTTCAAAGAAAGAAATAAACATGAATAGTGCAATTTGAATCTTACAATGAGAAAGGAAGTAACAGTTTCACTTGGCTTATTTCTTGTTTAGATGAAGCTACAATAGAGTGCTTTTGTTCACGGCTTTCCACTCTCAAGAAGATATTCAAAAAAAGAAGGGGATGAATAAAAGAGCAGAATGGATGAACACAAGACTATAGTGCTGACTCAAAAGGAAAAGCTTTTCAAAGTATTGCTCGGCTAAGCAACAGTTAAGTGGTAAAGGGTGAAAGATGGGTGGGGAGGATAACAGTATACATATGCATGAAGATTATGAACATCCAGGAGCAAGTGGAATTATTTAGACAGTTTCTAATATATAGTCTATGTAGCATTATAGCCCTGCCAGTTAAAAACAAAACATAAAAATATGCCAAGCACTTTTCCAAATGCCTACTCTGCCCATATAATGTGTATAAATTGTGTAAGAAAGACAAGTTAAGTATTTTGCTAATTTATGGCGTTACGTTTATACCATGATTATGGAAACTTAAGAAATGACCATCTGCTTTTCCCAGCTGTGTCTGAAAACTTTTCATTGTTGCAGGATAACAAGCTAAATTTTGCCTAATATAGCACCTGCTTACCTTGTAAGGAAAATAAATTGCCTGATTGCCTAGTCAGCAGGGTTGCAATTTGGTACCTCGGTATGAAGTGTTTAAGCAGCTTATCATCCTTACACATGTACCATCCAAGTACCAGATTTTCCATATTTTGGAAGCACTTCAAATGAAAAATAACTTTTTGGGTTCAATTCCTCTCACACATGCTCCACAGCAACAGAACTGCATGTCTCTCTAATCCTTAAGGTAATTTCTCATGATTTACAGAGACAGGGAAACTAAATGACTATGACTCTATCAACATTTTGTGGAATTCATGCAGCAAAATCTCCTTATATCACCTGGAAAATGACATTAAATTTCTTTTTTTTTCTACTCAAAAAGGGCCTAAGAATTTCCTGTAATATAGGTAGAATATTATGTCAGACTTTAGTTGTTCTTAGCATATACCCTTTCACCCACATGAAATGCCACAATGCAGCCCTTCGGTGCTTTAGGAATTTTAGAGGACTCTATGAAAGGAAGGCACTATTTCTTCAGTGTCAAAATGTGGAACATGTTGATATCTCTTGCGAATCAGTCCTCAGGATTCCTCTTTTACTAACCTACAGAATAAGATATCAGTTAAAAAATTCAATTTTGAAATGACCAGATAATTGTCTTGCAACATTAATATTCTCAAATGATCTCCTAGGTTCAATAAAACTGATCTGAAGATTCTGGACTAAATCTTCAGTTATTCTATGAACAGCATAACTTAATAATCAAAACATATTAAAAAACTTTTTGCCTTCTTCTTGAATGTTTAGAATTATCTTCTTCTCCCGGGGGAGAATTCTGAAAAAGACAGCTTGAGACTAAGTCAGTAAGGCATATTTTGTGTTTTCTGGTACATGAGTAATTGCACATGAACTGCTGTATGCAAAAGAGCTATATTTGTCCTAGTATTCCTATTTATTTGAAAGAAAAAATAACACTTATTCTTTGCTATGTTTATGACTTTTAGAGTGCTACTACCATACTTAAGTGCCTTACACCTACATAAATAAAAATCCTTTTGCAAGAGCACAGGGCTGTAGTATCAGCAAATATTTTTACATTGACAGAACTATTAATGGTAGTAATTTTTTTTTCAAAAACATCTGCAAGAAATAATCGTAAATATATTCTTCAGTTTTATGAACCTATTTATTGATTTTGGTGATCAGTGTCTCTTTTCAATGAGCTTCTTCATTGGCTAAGTTTACACTTGCCTGGGAAGGCTAAGAGAGTCCCCATTTATACATTGAGGTCAAGTGGTGTATAGTTAGGTGTTTGCAACATTTATTTATGTCAAATAAACAACCACACTCCCTATTTTTAACTGGTTAATCCTCCTTCTTATAACCTTGAAGTTATGGAAGATTAAGCATTATGACATCCTCAAACTTCTGTTCTTGGTATAATCTTGTACTCATACCATGACCATGGTCTGGACAGTTGGGACAGAATTAGAGTTCTCCTAAAGCACACACTCCACTGCCTTTTCTAAGAGCTACTTGTCTCTAATTTACATGACAGTAAGTGTCTCTTCCAGTGCAAAAGTGACAGAGAAGATGTTGGTAGCATAAGGTAGCTAATAGCTATTCTAAAAGAACTGAGCAACCTAGTGTATTAATATCTTCTCTTAGCAGTTCCACCATCAGCATTTAGCTCAGCCATCTCTTCCAAGGAAATGCACAATGTTGAGAGAAAAAGATTATACTGAAGAGATTTTCCAGTACTTATCACCAGTATATTTATGTAAAAGCAAAAGCCAGCTTATTGCACACAAAGGAACCATTCTCTGATATTTTTCAGGATCTTTAAATATGTTGTCCCAGGTCCACCCTTTAAGTGGTTAAAGTTAGCATTGAAACGTTGATGTATGTACACAGGTGCTATTTTATTAAGTGATTACTGAAAAAAAAAAAAAAAAGGAAGAAAAGGAACTTAAGAAATGCAGTCTGATATTTAAAAACAAATGTGGAGCAAAGAAGAAATTCAGCAGAAGAATTATGACAAGGCAGCAACAGTTCTGGCAGCACTTTTAGACCGTGACACATGGAAAATACTTGATACATGAAATGAATGCCCAATGAGTCTGTAGACAGACACTTATGGCTAACAGAAGATGTATAAGGAAAAAAAGGCAACAAGAAAAAGGTAGCATGACAGCAGGCTACAAGATGTAAAACTATAAAGCATATGCAGTTTGATATTTTGAAAGCAATTGGAAAACATCTTTTATCTTTACTGGTCTGAAAGAAGATGTAAGCCTTGTACAAACACAGATATTAAATAGGTCTGCACTTAGGAGTTTTCACTAACTTGTCATCCATAATGACTGGGAGGTAAAGGCAGGAAAGAAGTCTCTATTATATGTTCATAATGCTTTAAAATGTGGCATGATTCTCATTTTCAGAAAAAAATAACATTCTATCTTCATAGCAAACAACACTAGTGACCCACTGTTTTCAAACTATTTTCAGATATTGACTAACACTATATTCCTCTGAATTCTGTCCTTACTTCTTAGTCTGCTATTTTTTCTTGCCTTACAAGACTTCTGCCTCAAAGCAGGGGTTGTGTTTGCTTGCATTTTGGCTAGCACAATAATTCATGAATGGTCTTCCTTAGTCTTAGAATAATGCAAATCTTCAAAGTTCCTGATAGCCATAATTTTGTAGTGCTGTATTTCCAATGTCATTAACACAGAATTGTGAGACAAGAGGATGGACATAAAACTGAATGCTGGATGACAGCCAATAACAAGAACTAAGGGACCAAGAACAACCTCAGAAGATGAAAAGGAGAAGGAATGTCAGAACATCACTAAAAATGTCAGCTGAAGCAGCATCAGCTTGACTGACATCAGAACTTTAAATCTCATGCTCTCCTGAAAATAAGGCATTTTCTGATAACCAGCCAAGCATGCAGGAGCCTCTCATCTACATATAATTGCAAAATTAGCTTTTACTCTGGCTTTTCTGTTTTGTCAGAGATTCATAAAATTTAGTTTTAAATAATGCCCAAAAGACATTTCGAGCAGAGCACTGCAGGTAGAGCCTCTCAGTCTGCTGCAATACAGAACTGGTATTACAGGATTACATAAATAGCATGGCTGTGCCATTGAACAAAAAACTGCCAAGAAGGCTGCTTAATTTACTGATGTTGTCATCACCTTCACTAACCTTCCTCTTCTGTAATGGCACATGTTAAGGATCAATGTTCTGAATTATACTAAGAGATCAAAAAGCTACATGTTCTGGTTCAGCATCCAACTGTAAGTCTCTAAACTCTATTATCACTTCTAATAATGAAATTACATACAAATTATCTTTTAGTGCTTGGGCATGTGAAATTGTCATCACTTTAAATCTCTGGCATAAAACCTTCTCCTGTATCCATTCAGCTCTGTGAGAAGAGGACTTCCCATAAAGAGGGAAAGTTACACTAGAGCTGTGTAGGCTGATGAAATCGAGCAGGAAAAGGCAGTAGATTTTAGGCTATCCTTCTGGATAAGTCTTCCTATTTCTTAATCTCACCATTCTCCCAAAAAACACATTAGTCCTGCATGCTAAGGAGGAAACTTTTGGATTATCAGTCAGCTCTCGGTTATTCAGGGTAATCCACATTAAGTATAGCATGGAATAACACAAAGCCCACAGTGACTATCCAGTGAAGAAAAGTGTGTGATACTGGTGACTTGACAGAACAAGTTGAAATGGTAAATTCATACCTGTGCAGTACAACTGAAGCATCACTTCCCCAAGACCTATTCAATACATAAAGTAGGTAGACAGGACTTAACTATTTTGTCTCTTCATTTGTTTCATTTGCAGCACTTGTGGTAGGAAAATACTTGACAGGAACGTCATGTCCCATTTTACTTAAAAGGTCAACTGTTATCAATTTTCATAGCACAGAAAAGCAAAGAGTTTCTGAGATGGATAAATATCAGAAATACAGCAGATTTTCTTTTTGCTTTTCATAAATGGCCTTCTGGGAGTATATAAAACAACAGCGCTTCAAAGATTCTGGTAAAAGTAAAGATAAAACAAATAGAAAGAGAGAAAAAAATATAACAAAGGAAGTTTCTTTCTGAGTTATCATGCTGTTTTCCGCACAGAGACCACAAAGACAGATGAAAAATAGTTGGTCTGAGTTTGGTTTGAATTTTTTTTTTTCCAAAACTAGTTGGGGTGGAAAATGAAGAAAAACCTGCAGAGCTGTGGTACTCTCAGCCAGGAGCTTACTTGCAGAGCAGACATGAACATTTACCTTGCACAGGATGCTTGAAGGGAAAAAACCTCAGACTGACGCTGAGCAGAGAGTCCGAGTCCCTATGGGTGTCTCTAGAAGCAGCAGGAGGGTCAGATCCCTCCAGGGAATTGTGCCTGACTCACCTTCTTCTTCACAATGTGCAAGTGAGGCAGCCCAGTCTTTCTTACCTATATTTAACCTTTCTAATATCACCCCATCTCCTCTCCATTCCCAAAATGTCTGTAATATTCTCACAGTTCAGTCCCATTTTGACTGAGTGGCCAGCACTTCCACAGTACTCACTGCCTTAAAAGTATTTTAGCAAAGACACTCATTATCTAACTTGGTCAAAATTCATCAACCACCACATCTGAAGTTGTCAGGCTATGATTCTATGAAAAGAGCACTACTGCTGACTGCATCTGTATGGCTTGACACAAAGTCACATCACAGATAAATATAGTATGTGAATAATCCTACCACCTTATTGACACATTCACCAACACCTTTGAAAAACAAAGCACTAACTCAAAACCCCAGTATCTTCCCCTATCCAGCCTCCTTCCCTCCAGAATGAGGCAACTGGAAAAAAACTACCCACTCTCTATGCTATTAATAACATACACTTCTTATCTGGCTGGTTTAAAAACCCTTTCCCTACCCTTCCTGTAAGATCTCTTAAAACTTGTAAAACCTGCAAGTTCTCTTAAATGACATAATTTTATAGGAAAAGCCTAAGTTCACTGCATTTTTTTCATGTTTCCGTCATTCTATACTACTCCAGAAAATAGTAATGCAAATTTTAGCTTTTATACACTTTTGTGCATGTTTGAAAATTTAATCCAACAGGTTTATTTACCTTAAAACAGCCAGAAGAAAAACAAAGATTGTATTGGAAGGCAATGACTGTGAGCTCTAGGAAACTATATGCTCTTAGTTCACTCATCTAACCTCCTTTCTTGATTTTACAATCTAGAAAATGCAGGTTAGAACTTACGCTTTACTTTCTCTTACATTATAAATAAAAACAACACTCAGGGCATCCTTCAAGTTCCAAGTGTTATTTTTGAGAATAACCAGTGAGCCTCTCAAAGTTACATATGAACTTCTTGGGTTTGTGCTCAGTCAAAAGTCTCTGTCTTTTATTTTCAGTCCTTCACATGTTAGTGAGATCTCAAGGGAAGAGTTCTACTCAGCAAAAAGCTTGAAACTGCCCTGTAATTTTACCTACATTTAGAGCCACTGGAAAAGGAGATTTGGTTTGGATCCAAAAGAAAACATTGAAGTTAACCATCAATCAGCATCTCATATGGAATTCACAAACTTGTTTCACTTCTTCAGGTTTATTTGTGGCTTCTTTTGTTTGTTTGGGGTTTTTTAGAAACTTTTTAATAAGAAAAATGAAAGTATTACTGGCAGAGATTTTGTGTCATTATAGTACTTTTGACGAGACTGACACTCTTGCAGCAGAAGACATTAAAAGAAATAATAATTAAAAAAACCTCAAACCACCACACCAAAGAAACCCCAAACCTGGGATGTCTGATAGTTATGCAACAAAACCAGAAAAGTATCAATAAAATGTTCAAGTTCTACTTTAACTGCACCCCTTTTTGCCAATGTGTACCGATGAAAACTTCAATTACAAGACCATATACAGCTTTTCAAATATTCAACATAATAGCATACACTTTTTCCTAATTTTAGGTGTTTAAGTTTCAAATCATTTAAAACTGCTCTATACTATTATTTTATTTTTTTTTTTGCTCAAAGAGATTCCATTAACATCATTTATATGGAAAATATAGAGTAAGGCATTTCCCAGAAACATATTACCAAGCAACAGTAAACATTTTACAGAAAACAGAAGTCAACTATGCTTCTAGCTCCATTAGCATCACAGTTAACTGCCTCATCTCCTACATGGCATGTCTGGAAGAGAACAGTGCCTATCCAAACAGTTTAATGAGTTAAACAGTTAAATGCTTCAGCCCTTCAAGTGAACATAACATGCACTGTGCTGACCGATAGAAAAGAATTGTATATAGTTCAGTCTACAACCTGATTACATGAAAAGCACCTCCCAAGAGGTGCTCAGAATTACATTCAGGATGATTAAAATTCATACAATAGAGAGGAAAGACCTACATTTAAAAAAAGAAAATAAAAAAAGGCACAAAGCTTCTGTCACCTCTGACTTCTGTTAGAGTAAAACTAATGGAACTCCTCCAGAGGTTTCTCTGTCACATTAGAAACAGGCCCTGCTGCATTAAAAAAAATGCCCATGCATTTAGAAAAACAAAAAAAAAAGATTTCCAGAAAGAAGGCTGCAGTATACCTCAGGTATAGATCTGAAGCCTTGTTAAACAAACATGAAAACACTGCAAAATTAAGGGAAAGACTTGTTTTACTGAGATGAAGAGGAATCCTGCTACATTATTTACAAGGCATAGGATTTTACCCTGCATGATCATGTAATTAAAGTGTCAGAATGCAGACACCCAGGAGGACAGAGTTAATGCTGAACATGGAATTAACATTGCTATTTCACGACTCTTGAATGATTTATCATGTAACCCTAACATCCCCCAAATGCTGCCTTCCAACCAGAACTGTCTAGGGCTTTGTAAAATTGAACAGTGGTGGGGAGACAGTATTCCCCATTGCAGCTCCATTTGCTTGAGTGTTCCTGAAGCCTTTTTATCTCACAGCCCTTAAAAGCTGGAGGAAGGTCCCTCCTTCCTGGATGTGCAGTTAGATTGGCACCCTGCAAAGCATCCTGAACGTAAAGCAGTGCAGGACTGGCCTCCCCAGAAGCAGAGCACTCTGCAGAGTCTGGTTGCTGCTTCCACTTCATTTAATGAGAAAAGTGAGTTATGCCAGCTTTTTGCTTGCTGTAGCTTCCTCACCAAGCGGGGGAAAAAAAGAGAAGAAAAGAGGAAAAAAAAATACAACCTTCCTATCCAAATCTCGGTCTTCTCTGTCCCTACATGCCTGCAAAGGATTTGAAACAAGAACAGCAATGTTTTTAAAAGGAGAAGAGGGGGAGGAAGTTGACTGCTGCTCACTTCAGAGTGGTGCTACATATAATACATTAAGACACAGAAAGAAAATCACTTCTTCACCTTTTTGCTCCCCTGTGTGGGAATGCAGCTTCGGTCATGATTGCACCTCAGGAGCCACACAGTGAAAAGCTTCTACAGTGAGAAGGTTAAGAACTGGGCACATCTTATCTTACAAGATGCTCAGCAAGGACTCTGTTTCCAGGAAGATGGGCTTCCTTTTGTAAGTGAAAATTTTTATCTGCTTTTCCTACAAAATAGATTGCTGGTATGAATTCCTAAGCCAACAATTCATACTGCTGATACAAAAGCAGGCTGGGCACAGACTGTTTCAGGAAAAAAAAGGTTGCGTTTTGGAAGATATCTGCTTGTGAATGCTAGGACTCTTGTAAAGGACAGGAAAGAGCAGACTGTGAAGCTAAAAATAACCACATACATGCAAATATCATGTACTATAGCGCTACCACAGCATTTTGGGCCATAATATAGCAATCGACTGAATATGAGAATTACTACAGATCAAAACTAGTCTTCACTTGAGTATTTCAAGATGCTTTTTTTCCAGGACAGAAATTCAAATTTGCAAGCCACACTTCTTTTTTTATCAGTGGGAAAGAATGCCAAATAGGCCATTTCCAGAGGCACAAGAGATACCCAACCTGAGAACAAATTTGCCTAAAAGACAAACTCACACAGGCAACCAGTAGCTGTGTAGCGTCACAATGGATACTGCTACATAACATAAAACTTTACCAAACCTTTCAAGACCACTGTAATACAAGATGACATTTCTGATTCTAGCACACCTTTCTTAAGGGCTCAATTATGCAAAGTATGAGTCCCAATTCAGAAAAGCACCTAAACACAACCATAGCTGCAATCATGAAAGCAGCTCCCTATTTAACTTGATTATTCAGTTGGCATGATTAAATTCTAAGTGCTTAACTGCATTAACACAAACATCAAGGTTTTGTCTCAGTAGGATGAATTAAGTAAGCTGAAATTCATTGCACTGGTGTATTTGAAGTGGTGGATTTCAGATTACTTCATCTCTTTTTCTGTAAGCATGCTGTTGTGCCAAAAGCTGTCACTCCCTTGTTTTCTATGCATTTGCTGTATTTTAATGAGGAACTCCATTTATTGATTCTGATATTACCGAGAAAATGGGTTTTCCTTTCAATAAGATGATTACACATAAATGTTACGGAGAAACACAAGAGGGGTTTTTTTTTTTTTTTTGTGGGCTTTTTTTTCCCTTCATAATTGCTGAAGGCAGCGTATTACCCAGTAGCGCAAGGCAGTAAATGAGCTGAGTCCCGGATTCACAGCTGTGCTCAGCCTGCTCCATGTGCAGCGACGGGCACTCAGAATGAACCATTTGGGATGCCCTGATGTAGAAGGGCTGGCTCTGTCCTGGACCCGTGCCCATCCCAGGCGAGGTAAAGCCACAAGGCTGGGCTGTGCATGGAGGACAGCGAGGCCCCCAAGGTGCCAATCTGCCAGCCAGACTATGTCAAAGAAGAGCAGTAAGGCAGACATGCCCTCCTTTTCACTCGTCACACCCACAGATGCCTGACTCTTTCTCTCTTGCCTTTAATAACGCTGAGTTTTAGGGAGCAAACAACATAAGACACTTAAAAAAGAATATTCATCAGTGTGTTCATCTATTTTAAAATCTAGTATAATTAATAAATATTTTCTTTCCATCAAGGGTGGCAAAACATTTTCTGTACTGTACTCTGTTAAACTAGCAGTGCTAATATGTAGAGCTCTTAAGGAAAATTGCAACAGGAACCTTGCATTCTTACAAGAATGCAATGTGTTGCTGTTCTGAAGTATTAAATTCTTTTCTTTTTTCAAACTATAAAACTTTGTCCACTTAAGTCAACTAGGCTGACAGAATCACAATTTTTAGGTTGCAGCATATAAACACATCAAAAAGCAAGCATCTGCATCCTCCAACGTTTATTTAAATCCCCTACCTTTCCTACATAGAGTGGGTCTGTACCCATGTATTCTTCCAGCACAAAAAATTGATTCCACACCCAGCTGCGTTTGGTTCTCGTCCTCCCTGATTGAAAATAGGGTTTTGACCTGGACCTTGTGAGCTCTGCTTGGTTCATCCCAGAAAGACACAGGAAAAGAGCTAGCATCTGAAGAAAATGGCAGAACTCCACTTTGCCCAACTTCATTTTTTTTTTTTTTTTCTCCTCGGTGAAAGAAAAAACCTTGACCGAAGCGGGTACAATTCCAGTTGTCTCAGTAGCTCTAGCCTTCGGCAGGGTGTCAGTTGGGAGTCCAGAGATAATAATTTGCAGAGTGGTCGATTGGAAGATGTCACCACTGCTGAATAGCCTTCACCAAAGAAATGGTGTACTGGGTACCTATCCGGGAAAAAGACAAGAACTGTTGTCAGAATTTTAATTTTTTTTTTTTAAAGAATGAAAATTCTTTGCAGCTTTCACATCGTGAATCAAAAGAGTTTATTACTTTTCTCCACATCAACACCAATGAGTTTACATAAATCTCTGAGAGTTCATAGCAAGCTTCTTGGATGGCATTGCTACTGCTGATACAACCGTATTTATAGTCATAAAGTTTTCTCCTGACTGTTATCTTAATACACCATTTTTTCCAGTACAAATGCTAAAACTGTTTCTCTTTAAAATAATCAGAGTAAGTGTAGTTATTTACAGTCATTTGGTTTGATTTTTTTCTGCTCTGTCTGCTATGGTCTCCTTACTAGTCATTACTATGACATAATTACAAACCAGCTACAGGCAGAAAGTTGTATTAATGGTGGGGACATATCCTAGCTTAACTCTCTCCCATATAACTCAGAAGTAAAATAAAGGAGCATAAGATGAATCAGAACAATTTGATTGATTCTTGGTCACAGTACACCAGATGCTTTGATTTGTTCTGATCTCAACCTGACCTGGTAAAAAGCCCTGAGTATCCCCACTCAATTTCACTACATTCCTAAAGCAAATGTCAGGCACCATAAGAAACATGTTAGACTACTTTATATATTTATACAGAAATATATCCAGAAAGATCAGAAGATAATGTCATTTTGTGTTTTCAATGAAACCTTGATTTAATAACAACTGATTTTCCAGCACTAGCAAATTTTATCATTTTCTGTATCTGTTTTTATTTCAGAATTTAATCATTTAATAACTCGTGGAACTTACTAAAAATTATTTCTTTTTAGAAACACAAACTTCAATACTTAAACAAGACTCTTTTCTGCCTTTTATGACTATGAGCCTTCTCTGCCCATGTAAAAATACACACTTAGTATAATGTTTTTAAAAGTATAAATTCTGTGAATAAGAACCAAACATAGCTTTGCCTTTTGGAGCAATCAGCAGGTAAGCAAAGCTGTCTCTTAAAACGACATGCTCCTTGTCTGAGTGAGCAATGAGGGAGACAAGAAGCATTTACAGAGTGCCAAACATGAAGTGGAAATAAGGGTGAAATTAAAATAGATAACAGGACATTAATTTGGAGTGAACTGCTGCTACTTAGAAACCCACGGAAGAAAGAAGATTTCATCCTTTCTACATTTAATTAATCTAAAAAGGCTAGACATTAAATCACATACACATTAAACACTCTGGACTGATTATCATATTCCTACCCATTACTACTAAAACTGAGCGAAATGTGATATCCACTATCTGTTTTCAGTATGTCAGGCTCTTTCAGCTGCAGAACGCCTATGCATTGTGCTGCCAAAGGTACCTAGAGGGCAAAAACATGAAACAAATAAAAAGCTCTTCTGATTACAGACTGTATTTAAAGCCTTTTTATAGTAATCCCTTCTGTGGTACTGCCCTGCACCAGAAAGGCTTTGCTTAGAGGCTGGTGGGATAAACCACAAACCCACTGAGCGTGTTTGCTAAGCAGCAGCAATTTGAAAGCTTCCATATGGGAAAATCCAGTGTCTCTCTATAGGCAAAACGAAGAGAATAGGCAAGTCTCACCTAAAGACCCTAATTTTGAAAACATGATGCTACAGTTATAAAAGACATCACTCCAACATGGACAAAAATTCTGCTCACGGCAGGATTAAAAAGCAGGTGGCATCCTCGTTAGAAGAGCCTAGTTTGAAATGATCAATCCCAACTAGTCATAGCTCAGTTTTGATCTGGTCCTTTGCGTAAATCCTGACCATATGACAGTAATTACTGAGAGGGCTGCCAATGAGTGTTAAGCAAGTAGCTGTGTTTTCCCTGTAATATGTTCACTTCCTACTGCTCTGTTCAACTACCGTAAGTGTTGTTTGTAGTAGAGGCTGTTTATGCATCCTTGATTTCCCCCCTCTGTGTCTAAGTTACATCATGTTAAAGACATCTGATATTGATAAACTGTCAGTTTATTTCAAAGAGGCAGCAGATTGTTATTTAACAGAGATAAAAATACAAAATAGATTTTCTTAAGAAATGTCAGTAAAACATTTACAATATGTTAGAGTCTTTTCACTAAGCACTTTGAAATGTCTTGTTCTTGCTCTGAACAGACATTTCAAACCTAGAATTGCTCTAACCTTTATCTCAAACAGTGTTCTCTTATATCCTTTCTTTTACACCTGCAGGAAAGTATGAAAGCCACCATATGGAGTGCCATGGTCCCTAGCCACACGCCACAGCACAGAACTGAAAAACGCACCCAAAATACCAACTGAAAAACAGTCCATATGCTAGACAGCACAATCTGATGAAAAGCAGAATACTCACACCTCCTGGAAAAAGAAACCAACATTGTTGTGGTTTACTCATTCTCAAATACTTTCACCACACAGACTCCAAAATTCCAATTATTTTTATTCAGCTGTGTGGCAGCACTTTTTTCTCTGAAACACTCTTCCCTCCCTTTTTCCTCTCCTTCAGGTTAAGTCTTCCTATTCCTCTTAGAGCCCTTTTTTTAGGTTTTTATTTATAGTTCTTCCAGCACACTGCCTTTTATATGTGATACTTGCAAAAGCAGAAGTCTCTGGTATTTAAAAATCAGTTTTGTTTTAGGAATAATTCTTTATTAAATGGCATTTCATTACCTTTCTCACTGAGATAGATAGATAGATAGATAGATAGATAGATAGATAGATAGATAGATAGATAGATAGATACATACATACATACATACATACATACATACATACATACATACATACATACATAGACACACACACACATATTTTTACAGTTTTTGTTGATTAATTTTTTCCAAGCATAACTAGCACTTCAACTCCACCTGTTCTATGAAGTCTGTAAGTATCAAGTCCGCAAGACCACATAAGCAATGTCAGAGCATTCATAAAACTGAAAACTAAGAAGTACTGTGGTGGTTTTTTTCCGCATTAAGGCATAACTTTAATGTTCAGGGTTGCACTTGCAGCAGTGGATAAAACTAACACTGACAGCAACAGAGGGTATTCAGGGCTCCAATTCCAGTGTCTTCACTGTCATCTATGTTTACTGACTTGAGTGTGATGGCAAAACTGACCTGCAACCATTTTGTACTTTTTGTTTAAAGATGTTCTTTTATGGAATAGTATCTCTTTCTGCACAAAAAAAGATTCAGAGTATACAAAACAGAAATATTTACACTTGTAATTGATATAATTAATTACCCTAGAACAAAAGTGCACCTTTACATCTTGTTTCTGATCTCCAAAATGCTACTCCCCTCCCCAAATAAGGGCAAAACACAATCATATCTCCTTATCCACACTTTGCCAACATAAAAAGTAACTTAGGCCTTTAAAAATAAAATTGTCTGCTGGTGTATTTAAAGCATTAAGCTGTAGCTTTCACATCTAAGCTTGTATTCCCTATTTGCTTTACGTGAAATCCTGGCAATCACAAATATGAAATATACAAAATAAAAGAACTGGTGTGTAATTTGGAGGGTATGTTATGTGATCTGGACAGTACGCATCGCATGTCTTAGCTGAGCATTAACATGATGTCCAAGTGAACAGCTGTAAGAATTTTTAAAACACTCAAACCCGAAAAACAAAACACAAAAAATACCCACTAGATATCCAAATTCTCATGTTTATGTTCTTAAATAGCTGGCTGATATATAAAACCTCAGACTGAAGAATATACATTTGAAAAAAATAATAACCTCTCCATTCAATATACATCATAAACCTTACATTTTGTCCCATCTGCTGTACAAAAATTAGACTATATTTAAACCACAGTGTTCTGGTGTACACTGCTAATCTAAAAAATGTTACTACTGTACTTCACCAAAACAATCTGCTAGTGTCAAAAAGACACTATTATGAACTGTCTCGGAGGGGCAATCTTGATTTGTTGAAAACATTTAGATCATGAATAAGATCCTCAGCTTAAAGAAATAGTCACCCTCACTGCAAGCAATTAAGGGTAATTTACACCCACTGAAAATCTCTCTGAATATTTTGCTTCACTCCATAATTTCTAAAACAACACATCAAGTCTAGTGTTCGCTGGTTGTGTGTCACAATGAGCACAAGTAGATAAGGACAAGTTTTCAGTCTCAGAGATATCATCTTGGAAGCTCTCCTTCCCCACGTCTGAGATTTCTCCAACCCTGTAGGTCAGTTTGCTGAAAGCTCTTGAGATCATCTTTGCACCACCTAACCTTTGCAGCCAAAATGCAAATTCCTGCAGATTTCTGCTCACACATTGCTACCAGTGTCACAGTGCCAGCTTAATCTATGAACCATATCATTTTCCTGTCAACCTCTTCAACCTAACAGAGAATTTTGTCCTTCAGCATATTTTGTCCTGAACTGTTTCTAATGTGTAAAATGTGTCAGGAAGAAGTGGAAATCCAAACCCTTTTCCACTACTAAACTCCTCCAGTCTGGACTGCATTACTCTAGTTTGAAATCTTGCTGTCAGACTCTCACTGAAGTTGTAACTGAAGAGTTTACCAGTCATATTTTATTGCCTTCTCTTCCCTCATCCTCCCCCCTGCTCCATTATTCTCCTCTCATCAAATTGCTTCAAATTTTGATACTATTGCAAAATTTACTGCACTAATATGGACCTCACTGACTCTGAGCAGCCACCACCTGCTAGTAAATCTTGTTTTAGCTTGGTCAACAATGTACAGTGAGCCCATGTTTGTTTGTTTTTTTCTCTACTTCAGTCATTCAGTAAAATCAGACTCAGGGTATCAAAATAATTCCAAGGGTGACTGTTGCCACTGGATCTTGAACCATGATCCCTTAAACAAAGTAGAACCAGCAGGTGAGCCCCCTGACAGCTGGACTGCCCTCACTGAAATATTTATGCTTTGACATTCAATTTTACAATGCCCATTGGACAGGATGTTACATTTAGTGGCAGAGAAAATTCCCCTTTGTTACAAGCCTGCAGCTCCTCCATGTCACACATCCTAAATACTACAGGAGACTTCTTCACAGGAAGGCACAGGAACAGGAATGTGATCCTTGAGACAAAAAGGTTTTGAGAAGGTAACATGTCGAATTATGGTGTCAATTGCAATGTCTGGTTATCACTTTTTTTCAGGGAAAATAAAAAAGAAAAGGAGGGTGCCTTGGAGCAAGTGAGGTGGGGACCCTGCAATGAAATGAAGCTCTATGAGTCAAGGCAGTACAATGAAACCTATTAACTCCCTGTGCCAGATGACATTACAACTACAGACCACAACCTCCTGCCGCTAACTGGCCTAAATATTCACATGGGAGATCTGTAAATGTAGTGCACATCCTGCAGTCTGCATCTGGTTATCAAGCAAAAACTATCACTGCTCCAAACATATGGCACTGTTACACTAAACTGGATCCAATACCTTCTGACTCAGGTGAAAGGACCTGATGAGACGACAGAAAAGCACTAGGCACACTGCAATAAATTATATGGCTTCAAAAAATGCATAAAGAGAACCAGGCAACAGCTTTTGGTCTTTTATACTGCTCTGCAGTTGATCATAAGATTGCACGTGTCTAGAGTGCTAAATTGTTTGGGTTTTTGGTAGGTTTGCTTTTTTCCCACAAGCAAAATTAACAAAAGAAAGATTTTGGTTTTTTCTAATATCATTTTCTCCATGCGAAAGAGCTTTATTGGTTTTTCACCTTGCCATGGTACATTTGAAAGATCTAAGTTCCTGGGAAGGATTATGCTAATTTGATCAGTTATTGAAAAGAAACGCAAGCAGTATTTGTGGATCTGGGACCAATCAAGGCAAATATTTAAATTTCCACAAGCTCAATTTCTGCAGCCTCATTTCAGATGAAGAACGTCACAGAATGCCTAGGGATGACTTTCTTGCAGAACTGCTGAATTCCCAGAGGAGGCACTCCTGCATTACTGCTTAGAGTTAAGCCTGGTTTGACAGGAAGAACCAAAGTAACCATCTATTTTATGCACTCTTCCTCAGCTAGAATTTAATGATTTTTATTGCCACAAGAAAACAATACCCAGTAGTAGCATGAAAGTGTACATGAAAAAAAATGTGTGTGATAAACTAAAGGGAAAGGAATGGCTCAAGAAAGGCCTTCATTGAAGAACCACTGAACACATCAGATACTGAAGCCAACAGACTAAAACCACACACAAAAACCTACTAGACAACAACTTCATAGGACAGACTCACAAACAGACAGACAGCTTTACAGACAGCTGTAAAACATCTGAAGTTTAAAATATTTTCTATTTTCATCACACATCGGAGTAAATTTGTGAGTTGAATCCCTTTGAGAAAAGGCTTACCCAGATTTATAACAAAGTAGGAATTAGAGTAGAACAATATAAGGTCTTGCATTAGTAATTATTTTCTTCAGTCAATTCTCTGACTGCTGAAGAAACAGAAAAATGTGGGCACAACGTGTACGCGCACACAGTCATACACGAAAAGGATAGGTAAAAATCTACATGGATGCTGTATCCATTCTTCTCATCAGAAAATTCAGTTAATCTGCAGTTGTACAAATGCTTTACAATTACCCTTTTACATTAAAAAATGAGTGCTTTGCTATTAAATCAATAGCAAATAATCAAGTGCTTTGCTGTTAAATCAATGAAAGTAGACTTTGGAGAGTTGTGAGGCTGTTGTCTGACTTTTAACACAACTCTAATGACCTACATCAGCCTTTAATTACAGCAAAGTCTCCCATTATAAGGGTGAAATGTTCCTTGATTAAAACTGTAATCTTTAATGGCTTTTTGCAAGAAAATACACTATATTACTGATGTTTTTATTTTCAGTCACATTAACTGACACACATTTCTAACATGCAGTGGTAGCTGAGATTACTACCTTTGATATTTTCCTAATATTCCTTGTAGTTTTAAATCTTTATCAAGTACTCAAACCCTAGATATTGTACATACTTAATATTAAAAGTTGTCAGACCTAGGCCTTCCCTTACTGTGGATTTTACTGCAATTGTTTTTTAAAACTTACTTAGCCTTTCTTCATGACCCTGAAAAAAAGTGTGTCTAGATGTCTAGATTAGATCCCCTGGTAGCTGCAGACTGAAAAGCTATAAAATTGTGTACAAGGACTTTAAAAAGGATGGCACATTTGGTCCCTGGATAGCTCTTTTGGGTTTGTTAAGCGGGTTTGGTGTTCTTTTTTTCCTCCAAAGATGGTAACACACCCGTTGCACTGAGCTAGCTCTAATGAGGCACAATCGTACCATTTCCAAACATCCTCACTTCACTTCTGCATCGTTAAAACTGTTGCAATATTGCTGAGAGAAAATCAGCATCGCTTTTCAACTGATCTTTATCTGCTGACCTGTTGTACCTTCAGAAGCTACATGGTAAGCAAACAATTGAGTTATGCAACTTTCATGCTACTGCCTATCTAAACAGCTCTGCACCTGAGATTATGTAGACCCACCTTTCTCAGAAACAGAGTAAGTACCTAGCTTTCACCAGTAACAACTCCCTGCAAACTCAAATAATGTAACAGAGAAACAATTAGTAGATATAATAAAGGCAGAAAAGTAAATTCACGCATCAATGCCAAGGAGAGACCATTTCAGAAACTGGCATGCTCAAGAGTTTGGCTCTTTTATGTATTTATTTATTTGTCCTGGAAAAGCAATTTATTTTCTGAAAAGCTGCACAATCACCTACGTTTTAGCTGAAAAATGGCAAGTCAGTATGTCTTGTTAGAGAGACTATGAAGTATACTCTGCCCTTTCAAGTCTCTGTCTTGACTTGAGCAAGTTATCTATCAGAACAGAAGATTTTATCCTTGCAATGGGAAAAGATTAAAGTATCAGCATTTCAGTTCCCAGAATCAGAGCACATCACTAGTATCCATCTCCCATCCTTTCCTAAATCCCAGGGAAGACATCATTTGTAGAATCTTGGCTCACCTGAACTACTTCACCTTTTGAAAGCAGTATAAAAGCTAAATCGTGTCTCAAAAAGGGCTATTTTTTTTCCTCCATTAGCAACTAGAAGTCTGAGGATCCAGATGACAAACCTCTTGCTACTGGTGTACACAGCCTATTGTAGGAAAGCAGGACATGCCCGTGTGTGGATATGTGGACGGATTGGGGGACCGGGCGGAGGGGGAAGGGTCAGTATCAGCCAAGCACTGCAGAGCTAGCCTTACCAGCTGAATACTAATCAAAGAAATAGCTCCCATAATTTCAACGTTTGCAAACTCTAGAACACCCTTGACATAGAACGACGAAAGCTATGGGAAATAACTCAGGAAATGTCCTTGTCTCTGTAATCTTTTGCACTGTAGCATCACTGCCGGACTTGGAGCCCAAGCGAGACAGCCACTTTGGCTTGGCAGAAAGGACTGAGACAGTCAGGACTTTGGGCTGCCTGTATTTTGCAGAAGTCTGTGGTCCTCCCTTCCCCCACCCCACTTCCCCGCTTGTCTGTGAGACTTCTCCTAAGAGTCAAGAGTGATGCTATTGTTCTCTTATTTCTCAGAAGGTGCACACGCTCCTGTAGTCCCAGGGCTCTCACTTTCTACGGTTTCCCCATCACACCTGGTGCTGGGTGCTCCCGCGGCCGGTCCCAGCCGCGCTGTCCGGGCCGCCCCCAGCCCGCGGAACGCGAAACTTACGACCGCGGCCGCGCCGCCCCCGGCTGCTCCGCAGAGCCGCGGCCCCGCTCCGGGCAGGAGCCGCTCCGGGGCGAGCGGGTGCGGGGGACCAGCACACAGCCCTTTCCTACAACTGCTCCGACCACCCTCTGCCTACACGGGAGGGGAAGTGAAAGGAAGGCAGGGAAAGGCACAGGTGCAGCCAGCACTTACCTGCTGCCCCTCTCCCTCGGCTGCCCAGAGCGGTGAGTATTTTAATCCCAAGGGTCGGCGGTGCTTCCGCGGCGAAGTGCTGGCGGGATGCTCCCAGGCGGGGGGTGGGGGGG
>VYZT01058924.1:310-26697 GCA_013400735.1 Pomatostomus ruficeps | reverse complement strand
CGGCACGGCACGGCACGGAGCGGCGCGGCGCAGCACGGCCAGCCGCTGGGCACACGATAGGAGAAGTGGGTGCCGGTGCCAAACCCAGCTCCGACTGGGTGCGGATCGTGGCTGCGGGAGGAGGAGGAAGAGGAGGGAGGGAAGGAGCGGGGAGGGAGGGAGAAGGTAGAGGAGGTGGGGATGCTGCTCTGGGCAGGGGATATCACGGCTCGATGACTGGCGCCAGCTGCCAGCTCCGTCCGAGGGCGCGCGGAGGCGGCACAGGGACTCTTTGTACCTCCCGAAGACCCAGCGGTGTCTATTGAAGACGGATCCAGGGAGCAAGCAGCCTGCCCGGCCCCACTACACCCCCCGCACCCCCCTCCTCTTCTCCTCCTCCTCCTCGACAGGATATACAGATGGAGTCCTTTGGATAAAAATCAGGAGCCGGTCTAGGGGGTGGGGCGGGAACCAATCTCTCTCCCTATTTGCATTTGAAACGGGGAGTTGAAGGAGAGAGTTCAAGATTTTTTTATATATTATTTTATTTATTATTTTCCCCCCACAACCCACCATGCAATTTGTCCTACAAGCTGGCACTGAGCTTTCGAGGCGTGAAGACAAAGTCGCAAAACTAAACCGAACTTGTGGGGTCCTTGTTTTAAAGCTTTGCCCTTTCAGCCTGCCCAGCCTGCCACTTGAGAAACCCGCACTCCCTGCCCCGGCCCGTCCTCCCGCTTGGCCTGGGGCAGCCGCGGACACCGGCCCGGGCAGGGCCGGGGTCCCCCCTTCCTGGTCCCTGGGCAGGGCACGGAGCCACCACCGACCTGCTCAGGGGACTTAAAAGCTCGCAGCCTTGCTGCCCTCTGTCTCCCTAGAGCTGCTGTCACGCCTCCCCGGCCACTGTTCATACCGCGGGGTGGTGGTGAGCGGAGAGAAGAGGATTTAAAAAAATAAAAAATACGTTGAACAACTAAACCAGATGCTTTCATAGAATAAAGGGAGGAGAGAGCGGAGTATGTGCACCGGCAGCCGGAGGAGGCTCGGTGTCACGCTGGGGCTGGTGCCCGGCAGCACCCACGCACAGCCCCACAAGCCCGAAGCTGCTCGGGGCAGCCGCTCTGGGAAATGAGCACCTGCTTTGTTCGGACATTCCGGTGGGAAAGTGGCAGCACAAACTTTCTGCCTCATTTCAGCGATGCTGAAGCCGTTTGGGTCTGCGGAAAGAAACAGATCTACAACTGCAACGTGATCAGCCACGAGTCAGCACGCCTCCTGGAAAAAAAAAAAAAAACGGCAGAGGTTCCAAATGTTGGCAGAGCTGCTGAACTGACATTTTCCACGGACAAAAATATTTTTAACACGTACTGTTTTTAGAACAATGGATTGTACCAAGGGCAGCTGTAAGATATGCACCTTGGCCAATGTCTTTTGGTTTATATTTACCAGAAAAGCATTTTCAGCATGATATAAATAAACTAATACTATGCATATATAATTAATTTTCATTCCTACTATACATTATACTATGAAGTGTATTGTCAACATTAATAAAGTAATGTACAGATAAAGTCACTCCATTAAAAAAACAGGAACAAAACAATTGGTTTGGATCACAAAGGTTTTTTTAAAAATATTTTTAATTCCTGAATGTGTTTGTAGGCTTTTAATACACAAATGCAGCATGCATGACTATTTTAATAAATGTAATATGTAACTGCTATGTGTTCCTTGTCTTTAAGCTTCACTTTCAGACATGATTTCCAATGTCACCCTTCTAATCAGAGGGACGCAATTCAACATCAAGGCATTTGTGAAGTGAAGAAGTGGTTTAAAGCGAGCAACTAGAAGCAATCTTCATTCTCCAAGTTGTGGAGTGTCTGAGTGCATGGTTACAGTTTAATAAGATGTATTCAGGCAAGAAAATCCTGATACATGATTGCACACAGTTGCTTAAGATTGTAATTAAGGATTCGCCTTTCCTTTGTTCTCCTTCCCCCAATCCCTAATTCATCTTTTACAAGTTAATCAAAATAAGACTCTTTGCACTGATCCTTAGAGGACAAGGTTCAAGGACAGATTATCTTTCTTTTTTCATCATGAAATATCACAAACACCTCTACTTTATCTTCTTTCAAATTCAGAGATGTAACCATGAAAATTTATCTTTTACTACTTAATTCAGTAGCTATGACTTCAATGTTGAAAATAGGACAGTTAAAAACAGAGAACAAAATCTTTGTTTGCAAATAAGATGATATAAAAAAGAATCTACGAGGGGTCACAAGCTTCATAAACTTCAGCTAAGATCCTCAATCTTTTTTTTGCTTTTCATGTTCAAAATAGGGACCAAATAGTTTTACAGTCTCTTAAATCATTATAAAGGAAGGACTCTTTCTTATTAATTTTGATTCTGATCCAGATATTACTAATGGAGAAATGGAATAGTCAATTATCACCCAGTTAAAAAGCTTTAATGTGTAGACCTTCATGGAGTATTTCACGATGTTCTTCCTAATGTAACAGACCTCTCTCAAGGATGTGCTTTATGTTCCAAAAATCTAGTCCCTCAAGCAAAACCTTTCATTAAACTGTGTGTCAGTGAAAATATTTGAACTTATTTTTACTCTGTTGAAAATAGGGTAGATATTTTTGTCTTATTATTTTTCTAAATGCTTATGTTGTCATATCAAAATAAAATGTATGAAACCCTTTGACTTTCATGGGAGCAAAACAGTGACTCCAAGCAAAATGTGTGACTAAGCAGACCAATTTAATTTCATTGCACAGGCAGAATAAAATATAAAGAAGCAATTACTCTTAGTCACTTTTGGCAGTCCACCATTTTTAGTAACACAAGCAAATGTATATTTTTTTAATACAATTTGTTCTTGACTATCTTGATTGTGGGTTTTTGCCAGTGAGTCAGTCCATTCCAATGCATTGACTGGATCATTTTGGCAGGAATCCATACCTACAGCACTGCTGTATTTCTTTCTCATATGTTTTGTAGTGCATTTAGTTATCCTGAGAGGTACAGGTGTGCTACTTCCAGAGGAAAGTCTACGGTTTGTACAAACAAACCTTGTGCTAGACTGTGTCTTGTGTAGGTGCTGTAAAGACTAACTGCAGGCATCAAAACTCATTGGTACTGGCACCTTTCCCATCTTTTGACTTTTGAACTATCAAGGATGCCTCTTCACAGCACAAGTTACATTGCTGTTCTGTAGAGTGGATCCATAGGCAGATTTAGGACCACAAAACCTGAAACCACATGTCCTGAAACATGCTCTCAAATGCTTCTGAGACAATAAGAGCTTTAGTGACCGCTGCTTATGGAGGATTTTGACCTGAAGCGCAAACTGGAAAAGTTTAATGGTTGTATTCAGTCCCCTGAGCCTCTGATTGTCTCTCAATATTAACATTTCTATCTGTACACTCATTATACACATTCTGAAAAAGAGCAATATCAGGTAACTGCTACCTGGGTCCTGGTAATTCACTGTGTGGGAAGAAACAACTTCCATTATGCACTCAGCAATAGCTTGGAGAGTTCCTTCAATATGAAAATGTATTACGCGCAGAAGCAAAATTCTAAATTCTCCTTTTCTTAAAACTTTATGTGAGCATTAGTCTTTCATAAAACAAGTAGGAGAGCTTGCAGTTTAGTATCTTTTTTAAAGGGAAACACTTCTTAACACCATTAGCACATGGTCTCCCTGTACAGGTACTTTTGCCTCTGTATGTTACTCTTAGCTAAGGGCTTCAGCTGCCCAGAAATAATACTTAGAAGTGGCTACAATTCTGATGTGAATAACTTACCTTCTGTATCACAGGGAAAGCCACTGTCCATTGCTGTAGTTACTCTAGCTCTGATTCCAGCCTAAAACTAAGCATTGTTTTTCTTCTGTCTCCTTTTTTTCTCATTTCTACAAATAGTAGAAGGTAAAAAAAAAAAGGCCTTTTGAAATTAAAGACACTCACAGCCTTTAACAAGATACTCAGCAGAGGGATGTTTCTGCTTTTCCATGTCCTCACAGTTATGGTTTAATTCCCTATTTGAACTTTGAGATTTTTGAAATAATTATATTGTTGTCTATATTCTAAGAGTTTTTTTCCACCCAGTGTAAAACCACAGTAATTATGAGGATCTGCCTAACAATAACAACCTCAACAACCTGTTGTTTAGAATATATTTTGCGGAATATCCTCTAAAGATATGTCAGCCAAAATGACATCATAATATGAACTAAATTATAGTAAATAATAGTGGTGATTCAGTTGGGAAATTTATGAGGTCTCTTTGTGTATCCACAACCACACATTCTGCTTAGGAAGTGTTACCTTATAAATTCGACATTACCATCATGGCTCCATCTGTCCCTCTTTGGATCCTCTCTATCTTCCCTTGAGTTTCCACAATCTTTTGATGAAATATTTGGTCCACATATACTGGCACATCTGAGTAACTGATATATTTGCAAGAGTGGTATTCTTCAAAAGTAAATCTAGTTAATCTAAGGCAATGTAACTGTAAAAGTAATAAGAAGTTACAGTTGCCTGAGGTAATAAAAGTGAATGCAGTTAAAAATGGAGTTTATGTTGTCAGGAAGAACAAAGAAAAGCAACAGAGGGAGTTCTAGGAAAGGAACTTGTAAAGTTAAGAAACTGTAGATTGAAAATAGGCTTGTTTAATCATAAGAAGGCTGCAAAATTAAAAGATTCTATTATTGAGGGCAATTTATTAGTCACACACCAGTAAGAACAGCACAGGAATAAATTAATTAAAAAACAACAACAAGGAAAGAATTTTGAAAATGTCACAGGACGATGGTGGAAAATGGGAGGTATGCTGTCAGAAGACTGAAAAGAGAAATGGAGAATTTCATTATGGCCACACAGGAATGGGCTATTTGCACAAGCAAGCATAGATGACGTAAAAAAGCCTGAAGACCAGAATGGAGGCTGTGTGGCCAGGCTCCAGGCACTATTCATCATGTTATAAGTGGATGTACCAAGCTGGCCAGCACTGAGATACGATACAGAGTGACAAAGCTGGCAGTGTGGTGCAGTGAGCACTCTGCAAGAAGTATAGATTAACAATACAGGAATTAAAAAAAAAAAAAAAATCAGCAGCAGACAAAGAAAGGTCTTGTTAATAAAAGCATTAAAATTATTTTAAAACATTAGAATTAAATATTAAAAAGGGAGGGCTAGGAATAAGAGATAGGAAATCAGATATTATAAGAGAATTAAAAGGGAGGCAGAATCATTAAAAAGCTCGTTTTCTGTTTCATTCAAGAATATCGTACAAATAAAAAGTAATCAAAAATGCAGTCAGGGCAGGAGCAGAAGAGAATCCAGTTTCTGAGAAGAGCATGCAAAATGCCAACTACTTTTACATCTTTGGACCTGCACTAACATTGCAGTGGTGCTAAGTTAAACAGTAACTCTCTATCAGAAGTCACATAGCTGCTTTTATGAGCATCTCTTGATGAACACAATCATTCAAATTGTGTTCAAAAGACCACATGGATCTCAGATTGATGTTTCATACCAGCAAGATCCTGCTGGTGGAGAAGAAGCATCACCGTCCTTATAATCATCACTCCTCTCTTTTTTTGATGTATGCTGAAAAAAAAATAGGTTAGATGCATTTCTGCTGGATATTAAGATAAATTCTGCCAGGCATTCATACTGTGGCACAATTGATGTAATTTTTTTGGAGGAATTGTGATAGAGAATGAAAACATTTGTGTGATCCTGTGAAAAGCTATACATAGGAAATCAAATTGACTTCAGGGAGTTTTGGATATGTCAGGGAGATTGCTACTATGTAGCATCCATCTGAAAATCTGTGACTAAGTTATTTGTGAAAAATGCCAATATGTACACAATTAAACCAGTAACTGCCCATACATAGCAAGATGTCTATCTGCAGGTCAGACCCTATACTCTGCATCAACTATAAAAAATTAATATGAAGATCTCCTCCACTTACCTTTAAACCCAAACCAGATTTCAGTGTTCCAGCGTGATTTGTAAAGACAAGCTTGAACACTTGCGCAAACAAAATCAGCGATTACAGCTGCAATTTTAGAAGTCTTTTCTGAAGAAATGGCCCAAATTATGTATACTTCCGCAACATAACAGGTATTGAAGATGCTCATAACCTTGCTTGTGTGAAAACTTTAGCTAAGCAAGCAGCTTTTTTATTATTATTTGTAGGTTTTTCTCTGACCACAGCAAAAATTGGACAAGCATTCTTTCAGAAAAACTCTTCCAAAACTGAAGACAAAAACAAGGCAAAAAATCGCCAACAACCCCAAAACACATTTTCAAAATGTACAATCTGAGTATTATAAGCACAAGGAACACTACAAGCAAGGAGCATGCTGGTGACCCTTCCATCTCCTCTTCAAGCAATCCAACTTTTCAAGTCTGAATGTTAAATGAAATGCTAATCTCCTATACCTGAATATTTATGGAGAAGGAATTCTACACCAGCATGTAAGCAGTTGTATAGGAAGCAGATGGAAATGTCTTCTAAATGAGTTAGAGAAAAAAAATGTCACTATCTTCATCATCCTGAACTGCCCATTCTCACAATTACTTGGTGTGAGTGCTGAAGGAGACATAATTTCATATGTCAATTTTCCACCCAGCTAATGTATCCATCAAATTTTTTATTCCTTAGGAATGACAACTTAGACATTACTTTTATACTTAATATGTTAAAAACCTTATAAATCCCTTAATCCTATCCAGCTTCTACCTTTTCTTGGGATAGATCTGCATTTATTAAAATCAGTGGGAAAACATTGTTTAGTGAATAAGGGAAAAACAAGTTTTATGAAAAACCTAAGTTATTGTTGGTTTGAAAACTAGCTCTGAATATGGAGCACAGCATTTTGTCCCACTCCTACAGAAGGTGGTAGAAATCTTTGCCTGTTGCCATGAAATGTAAACCCCAAAGCATTACACCAACGGTTGTGCTGCAAGAATAAAACCAGAGTGATAAATCCTTTTTTCCTTCTACCAATGGCTGTATGTATAAGGGAAAAAAAGGGCTGAGGGCAGATGAAAGAAAATAGCAGTTCTGTGGACCTTGCTTCCTCCCACACTTAGCAGGTTAATAACGCCCTAACACCTAAAGTAATTCATTCAATCCCCTTCACTCTTTTATGGTATTTCATCCAATCTGGCCTTTGGAGACATCGACGCTGGTCACTGGGATGCTGTGTTTAATCATTCAGCAACACTGACCTTGTGTTACCAACCCTGCAAGCCTTGGTTTTTCAAAAGTACGGCTTTTGTTTTCCTCTGAGTCACTGAAGTTTGTCATATATATTTCTGCTGGGAACTTTCTGGGACGAGGGGTTTTTGAGGTCAGTCATGAGACACAGAGCACAAGTACCCTGACCTCAGTGTGAAGTACTAATATACAGATATATACTAACAATTTACTACACACATGAAAAATAACACGCACATGAGTCAGCTAGTTTAAGACATCCCATGTCATGAAGCTTGTGTTCATCCATAGATATTCATCTTACTTTGAACTTAATGACCATGGCCTGATCAAAACAAAATTCACTAAAACTGGAGGCTCCACAAAATTTCTCCTTGAGGATTCTAGCAATATCTTCTGTGTCTAGAGATGTGTACTTATATCAAGCTTTATTGCTAATACATGTAATTGAATAACTCTACTACACTTCCTCTGAGTAGCTTTTATTTAATTTACTGTGATTATCCTCAAAACGGGAAGGCTGATAAGAATGACTTCATGTATGGGATGCAATATACATCCTCTGTCTCAAGGCCAACAAAAGAATAGGTGTCTTTTGAGCAGGAGATGCCTGCAGGAGGATAATATACCCACCAGTTACTCAGCTGCTTCATCTGTCATTTTTATGAAGGCATGTCATGGTTGGACAGAGCAAAATCGCCTGTGAAAAGCTATGTGAGGAAAAAACGGCGAGAGAAACAGGTAACTGCCTCTTCCTAAGTGCTGGATGAAATTAATGTTTATGGGGGAGGGGGAGGAAGAGTACACAGGAAAACAAACATGAGAAATAACTTTGTAAAATATATCTTCATGCAATATCAGTCATCTCAATAGTGCTAAAATGCTGCAGTTGCTCCACTGCTATTACTAGTTACTTTAAAAGATAAATTGATGTGGAAATTAGAAAGTAACAGATGTGAAACAATCTTAAGCATAAATTCCTTCACACTTCTTATTAACTGTGGTTAAGATTTTAGTTGTCAAACACCCTTTAGTTCAGACAATAAAAGCAAAGAAAGGAAAATTTAACTGTTCTTCAATGTTGTAAGCTCACTGAGCTCTGTAATTTGCTGAAGATTTGTTTTCTGACACTTTCACCAGAAAAGGGGAAAGTGGGGGAGGGAGTGGAGAAGTATTTCTCCGAAAGCATTTTGACCCACAAAGAGACTCAACTGTATGTGTTGGAAAACATGTCCAAACACTTCTCTATTTAAGTCTTTCTTCTCTTTCAGTAAAGTGTCAGTAGCTCTTTGAATAGCTATTGGCCTTGGCCAAGACCCTAGTGAAAGGCAACAGATGTTGCTAAGATTGTACCCAGGCTATCCTCTATCCTGTTTCATTTCTGAAAGGGAAAGAGAGAGAAGGGGAGAAGAAAACTTGCTTTAAATCACTGGACCATTTTGTACTTCAGCAAATCTGTTTGCACATGCTCGACTGGCCTCACAGAAAAGGCTGAGCCTTTTGCATTCAGCCTGAGGTCAGTCCTAATGCTCTGTTCAGTGGTCCACACTCCTTTCACATGGAGCAGCTGCCTCTGATTGCTAGAACAAATTGAGGTGATTCAGGCCACCAGCAGGGCCACGGTACAAGTGCTTTTCACCAGAAAGGGAGGGAAGGCTTCAGAACAGGACCAACTGGGGCTGCCCACAATAAACCGTAGGATTAATTTGATACAGTCAATATTAAGACATGCTCTTGTTGAAAAGTGGGCCACAGTGACAAACTACAAGACAGTTGGACTGAAAGAAGAGGGAAGAAAGTGGTGTTCAAACATTTATTAAGTTACACCTAATTATTTAATTGGGGGACATTTAAAATGGTAACATTGACAATTCAGGCTCGGGAATGTCTTGCTGTTTAACCCTTGGCAGAATACTCTTGATGTAAGTGGGAAGTGCGTCATCATCCCCCTCACAATATTGTTTGAAACATTGACTGCAAGTTCTCTAAACTGTCTCTGTGATCAATTTACAGAGAAGAATAATCAACAGCACCATTTCTCACCATATTTATCAACTTTTTTTCAGTGACTGGAAGCAGCTACATAGCTGTTACTCAAGGAGAAAAGAAAAAAAATTTAAAANAATTTAAAAAATTGAACAAATAAAGATTTGGTATTTACCTCTTTTTAAAATTCTTTCCCATCTATTAAAAGAGATAAGAGCACAGGGCAGCCAGTAGCAGGGAAAGATGAAGGCAAAAACCTCCCCCTTTTCCTAATGCAGCCAAGCTCCTGCATTGCTTGCTTCAGTCCCAGATATCAGAACATTGTATTTTCTGATGTGTGGAGGATCAGGCCTACAGCTTTTCGAGTCTGAGACCGAACAAAACAATACAGTACTGCATTAAGGCACAATACCCAGCACTTACCACTTCAAAAGGAAGCACGCTTTGATGCCTCTGAAAGGAAAGCAAAATCTTTACAGACAGATAGGTAATTTTACCAGACTGGGTAAAAAAAAATGAGTGCTAATGTTAATTCATAAAAGTGTGGATTTAAGATCAGGGGAAATTAGGAATTACAGCATTTAGTCTGGCTCTGCATTTAGATGGAATAGCTGGGTATAACACATGGCCTTTGAAGTAGAGTTATCCAAGAGGTAGCTTAGTAAGCTGAAGAAGAAAGGAAATAGATCTTACTATTTACTTAATTAGCAGGTAAAGAAACAGAACTTAAGGGAAAATATATGCAAAAATCTGCTTGTTAACTCAGAAAAATTGAGATGTAAAAAGTGTCCAAATAGTATACTAGAATCAGTGATTCATGGCTTCACAAAACCAAAAATAAAATTAAAAGTATATTTTAACTTCTTGAATGAGGGACACAAAACTGAGGTACAACTCAATCTTACTTTATTAGCATTTCATCCTATTACTTGCACTGTTGTCACATGGAAAAATAATAAAAAATGTGTTGCATGTTCAAAGAAGTTTTAAAAAAAGACCAGGGGGAGTTGCATCTTCAACAGAAAATTCACATTTTTATTCTCCTTAAAACCAATAAATAAGCAAATATACATATAATGAAATCTTCATACCACTTCTTTAAACTTCCTTTTCTTTAAGGCATTGGATATAATAACTGTATGAGATTTTAAAAGCTGCATCTGAAAACTCACTCCCAATTTTAATATGAGGTTTTCAGCTAGGCAAGGGGTGGAATTGTGTGCTTCAGTGCCATTGACAACAAAGCCAACTGAGACATTCGTCTTCTCCTTCCTTCCTACCCTGGGGCTGGCACTCACTCTCTCTTCAGCTGGGGTGACATCACATGTGTGAGCCTACATCGCGAAATAGATCAGTTCAATGATTCAAGTTAAATAAAGCAATAAAAAAAGAGAAGTTTTCAATTAATTTTGTTTATCATGTATTGCTTACCTGACCAATTTCACAGCAAGAGTCCATATGTAACTATGAAGGACAAAGAGTAGGGACGAGAGGGCAGAAGCAAGCAAATTAAACTTACACTTTCAGTTTCCTTCTTTGGGAAGTTTATTGTGTGTCGTGTTGTGAAAAGTATTTGGGCATATCTGCTGTTTTATTATCTGGATTTGATCTCATTCTCATTCTGCCATTTGGGTATGTGAGGGTATATGCTCTTCTAGTCTTCTCTTCTGGTCTTTTTCCAAAACTCTGCTAAGTCATAGTTTCCTGAGGGACAGATATCGAATGAGAAAGGGGAAGGAATTGAACCTTACCAAGGTCTTCAGTGGCAAGTTCTAGAGATGGAAATGGAGCCTTCTGGGATTAATCTGACAAGAAGGATCAGAGTCACTTCAGCATGCTTCTGCCTACACTTGCCAGATTTATACAGCATGTAAGCAGGAATGTATGACTGACAGTGTCAAACACTGCTGAGGAGAGCAGTAGAAAGGGTATGGACATTTGCCAGTTGTCAGTCTGATGTGATACAGGCTTTAATAAGATAGGAGCCAGGGTATAGAAATGGACAAAATTCATGTTTGATAGAAATAAAGTCTTGTTTGGGCTTCTACACAGTTTCTTCTTGTGCATCGAAGAAAATAAAATAATAGGGAGTGTGCAACAGCTTGTGCCTGCCTTTTGCGATAGCACATCCTATTTTAAAAAATAATATCAGTTCCCATACATTCATTTTGAGGGTACAGGGTTCAATATTCAGGTGTGCACATTGTTTTTGTGATATACAAAAAAATAGTTATATATCTCTGTGTGTATATAGGCTTCAGCAGAATGTAGCCTAAACCCCAAATACTCAAGCCCTCAGAATTTAAGCAGATAAGCTACTAGAGAAATTTTAAAGACCTCCTCATTAGAGAGAATTCATGGATGGTTATTGCTATGCCATGTTTTAATAAAAGGTACCATCCATATCATATTAGCTGTGCTCCAAGCACCTTCAATACTGAAAGGAACAGGCAAGACCCATACAGATCTAAGCCTGAGCTCCTGTATGTGTATGCCTCCTAATTGGTAGCACTGACCAAAGGTCTATAAGAATCTCTGATGGGTACAACATGAAAAGTGAAAAAACTACAAAGCTTATTGTTACAGAGATTTTTACATTCTTAAAGGGTTAGTAATACTTGGGATAGTTAACAAAATACATAATAGAAGCAGGCAATATAACTGATTTCCAATTTCAAGAGCCTTTTGAAAGATTTCTTCTTTTGAGGATATTAAGCAATGAGAGGGGATGATGCACAGTCATGTCATGGATTAAAAACTAATTAGGAGATAGAACACAGAATTGGAATGTATTCCAGCTCACAACCCAGATGTGAGTGATTGTTTTTACACAGCAGTGCCAGAGCAAACCTTATTTGCACAAAACTGCACTCATTTCTCTCCAGTATCCTTACAGATTAAAGAAAAAATAAGTCAAAAAAACTATTTCAAAACTTCCTTCTTTCCTTTTTCACGGTAACTGGTATAGAGTGGTCTTTGACATCCAAAGGATACCATGAATTTTAGTTTTGTTCTTGACTAGTTACCTGGAAGAAAGAAGTAATAAGGAAATGTCAAGATTAGCATAGTGTTAATTTTTTTATTTGAAGCAAGCTGATGAAAACTGAAGGGGAGTGTTCATTTCTGAAGTGGCTTCTGCTGCAGAGAACTACTCTGGTGGTAGTTGGCATGCAGGATGATCACGTGACTAATTTTTTGTTTGCAGGAGGTACCTACATTTGGCATGTTGGCAATTCCAGCACTGTCAAGAAGACTAGACAGCAATTCAGGGATTTAGCCCACTATGGAAGCACAGGAACACTTCAGGGAAAATTACATCCATGTTATCCCTTTCTAGTCCTTCACAGGGCTCCCTTCAGTAATGATTATTTGCTAACCAGGACCTCTGGCATCCATTAGCATATGGCCTTGCTGAAGGGATGGGCGATCCTCGTAACGCCACACTGGCTGCAGAGGATACCCCAGTGAGAACTCATTATCTCAGTTTAGTTCACAAGCCTCACTCTGTTTGGTCCTTGAGGCCACAAACTACAGGTAGTCTCCTAATGAAGTTAGGAGCCCAAGGTAAGCCCATTTCTCCACAAAATAAAAAGCTTTTTACTGCACAGGGATCTGCTATCCTACTTTTTAAAACTGAATAGAACCTGATAAGAAATACAGTGAATATAGATTGAAATGTTAACAAATTAGGAACGTAATCAAGGATTTAGCATTGACTTCAGGCATGTTTTCACTAAGGGACTTCACTCATTCCTGCTTGTGCAGTATCATTTTAGTCTGGCCAATATCTTTAAGGTCTATCAAAAATTATCCAAATGAAAGACAAACCAAAAGATTATGAAGGGTTTTGATCTTGATTTAGTTTTAAACCCAGAATAAAGAAATGATTTATGGGTGAGAGGATTAGCATATACAGAAAGCTACACTGCACTATAATCCCCTGACAGAGAAATAAAACATCAGAGAAATAGAATCAACGTGGATGCAAAATAGTTGACTGAAAATGAGATCATGGATAACAGATGTAAATGAAGGTTTTAGGGGATGAAAAGGAGCTAAGGGTTGGAGTGTGCTTGCACATAGCATTTTTCTTTGAGAAACCCTTGCATGATTGTAAGAGTTAGGGCAGCCCACTGGTTCACTCAATTGCTTCCTTGTACAACTGCCAAAAACTTTTCTTCACCCACATCTACTTGGAGAACTTAGCTTTTTTTGCACACAATACATAAAGTGCTATATTTTTGTACATAGAGACATATTGAAGTGCTTCATGATTCAGGGTTGAATCTCTGGTTGCAACCAAAAAAATGTCAAAAGTGGAATGTGATATGAAGTGTCTGTGGGGAGGGTTCCAGGACTTCAAAGCATTTGACACTGGCCACTTTCTCAAACAGTGATTCTGCCCAGGATAGGCTTCGGATCTGAATCAATATCACCATTCCTGTGTAATAATAGCATAAGATGGTCGCAGAAATAGTCAAAATCTTGCAGGAACACTTCTAAATGTATATGCTGTGAACATAGTGTCCCATCTTCATCTTTCTAGAACAATTCAATGACGTGCTCTTTCACACAAGTTTTACCCAAGGAAGGATGTATTACTGAACAGATTTAAATGATGTATTGTGAAAGTGGGAAATAGCTAAAGGAGTTGCATGATATTACAGTAAAAATAAGTCTTCTCTTATGTAATGCCGTGCTTCCTCAAAGCACTTTATAAACATGAACTAATTAATACTTAATAGAGTATACATTAACATTATTTTTAATTTGTGAATTACCCTTAACTATTTTACTTGAGCAGACAAGAAAAACCAATGCTAATAATTTCTCTTAAAACCCTTTTAATGTCTTCACCTTTCTTTTTGATGGAATTAAATCGCCAATATCTTGAAATAAAATCATTTCACTGTTGTTGAATTTAAATATAATTCTTACTTGGCAGCCAAAATGGTACCCTCACCAGTTCTAAAAGCTGACAGTCATGTTATTTTTAATTTTTTTCATTATCCTTTTTTTTTTATTTATCCTAGTTTGAGATTTGCCTAATCCATACTTATGGTTCCATAAGTATGGTTTTACATCTATGTGTGTATGTGCATGTGTATACATATACATATAAATAGTTCCTTCACTACTTAGTCAGACAAAGCTCTCACTGAAGTCAAAAATAATTTTACTGGCCATACAGTGAAGATTTAGAATGCAGATTTCTCCCCAAGACAAAGTGTTCCATGAAGAAATATTCCTCAACTCCTCCAGGCAACTTGAAATTATGTCACTAAGTTGAATATCACAAAAAAACCCAAGAACAATCTCCCTTCCAGTCCAAAAGTTTTCATTAATATACTAATTTACATTCAGTATATTTTGACTTCCCTCAGACCTTATGAAGTACCTCATGGTACTTTGTTTGGTGTTGTTCAAGTTAAAAAAAAAAAAAAAAAAGAGAGTACAGAAAAAATTAAAAGAAAAGTACATCATAATTTAACAGAAGAAATCTATAAAAGAAGAGCAGGAGTAAGTCTTAGTTTAATTATGCTACAGTCTGTTAAAAGTCTTAAAATGGCATAAGCCATGAAAACTTGCATATCCAATTAAATACATTTAGAGTGAGTTTTGGGTTTCTTTTCCTGAAACTGAGTTCTGAATTTAGCTTTCGTCACCCAAGTAATATTTATGACATCCTGAAATCTTTAGAGAGAGAGAGATTAAGAAAATTTTTTGTATGAATTGGAGGAAGAGATAAAATATTTCAAGAGTTTTTTAACTTCCATTGTTATTTTCAATTGATAAAAGAATCCCCCTTGAAGAACCTAAACAGTATTTTTCTAGTTGTTTTATGTTCAGTAATTATGCCAGTCCTAACACAGAAAAGGACCCAAAGAGCAAACAAACTAAATTTATTCTTAAGAAATATCATGACTGCACAGAGTCGCTTTGTCCCAAGCATGATCTGTAATTAGAGATTATGGCAAAGGGCATTCCACTACTACTTGCTACAAGGCCCTTCAAAAGAAAATGTATTTTTAAAAGAGCATTTATTCTCAAATGAAAAGAAGAATGATGCAAAAACCCTGATGTCTGGTGAGGTTACTACTTTCTTAGAGGCATGAAGGAACTGAACTGGATATCAAACGCCCTCTAAACTTCCAAAAATCGTAGCCATCTATCAGACACTGAAATGCATAAAAAATAATTAAAACAGTCATCTATTTTAATGTAATGTGTAATGAAGAAACCATGAGTAAAAATGCATAGTACTTCCTTTAAGAGATAAAATAATATTTTAATGCAATATATAAATAGTCAAAACAAACCTGTATTTGAATATATAAATAGTCAAAACAAACCTGTATTTGTAAGACGAAAAACATCGATTAAAAAAAGAAGAAAGAAAGAAAAGGGGATCTGAAGGAATGATTTTCTATTTATTATGTAGAAATAAAGTCCTTTAATATCTACTGTGAATTTTTAATTCCCTGGATATAAAGTAATAATCAGTGTAAACTCTGAATACATAGACCTCTCAGCCTTATAGCTGGCTGCAATGAGCATTACAGCACTACAGCTGCAAATGTGTGGTACAACCATGATTTCTAAAACTAATTTTAACTATTTGGAACACTGGACTGATTTTTTAAACCTGAACATAACTCTATCCCTAGTAAAGCTGTTTATACTTAGATGAGCTCATTGACAGGAGGAATGTCAATACTGCAAGATTTACAGATTCATAAAGATGTAGATGGTACTTCATTTCATAAAATAAAAATACCTCATTCATTCTACCTTTAGTTCTTACAGTAGATTCTATATATCTGAGGAATATATTGTGAACACTTCTATCAAAGTCTGGAATGTAAATACACACTGAAAATAAAGAGTGTAAGAACATGAAAAATTCCATTAGTTGCTTGGTTCATCACCAATAGTTCTGAGATGTAATCTGCAACCAAAATGTAAAGTCACTTTTCAAGTCAATTTACTTAGTTTAGAAGAAAAAATGCATCAAACTGATCTGCTGGGATGTTACAAGTTAAATCAATAACTCTAGACTTTAGAATTAATGTAGATGCTGAATCAACACAAGGTCTATTAAAATGAGTGTAAAAGGGTAAAATTGCAATACATTATATGTATTTAAATGCATTCACTAATCTGTGCATATAAAGAGTGGTAATCTGCACAAATGAATGAGTGGTATGCAATTTATACATTGAAACACCTGCAAATAATGCGAGTCCTCTGAAATCATGTTACTTTTAATTGTAGACCATCTAAATTTAGACACTGAATGTTTCAAATTTCTTACTATATTTTGGAACATTAGCCTCTCTTTCTTGTCTAGAGAGACCCTCTATTTCACTCTGGGTAGTTGTTCGTTAAACTGATGAACAATCTCTCAAAACATAAAATGTTCTTCTGGGCGGAGATCCCAGGTAAGGAATCACAGGAACTGAAGGATCCAATGACTAATAGAACTGTGTTTCAAGTCATCCATGGGGTCAGTTGTCTGTGGCACAGCACCGAAGATTGATACGAATAAAATGTATTCTCCACTCAGCTCTTATTTGTTTGAGCCTGAGAATCAGGATTTCAGCTCCATAAATTTATTGAATCTCCTCTTTAAAAAGAATTACATAAGCTGCATTTAACCTGGCCTTGGTTTTCTTTCGAGATTGCTCAATAACTGATTTGCCCTCCACTTTTATTTTGACCTCTATTTCATGTTGATTTGGGGGCATTCTGCTGACAAATTTGCAGCAACACTTTCTTTGCAGCAGCTTGCCCTGTAGCTGAACTCAGTGGAGAGAAAACACAAGGTATAGGGCTGATATTCTTTCTCTTTTAAAATGCATATACACGGCTTTGAAATAGATTTAAAGCCCTTGCCACAATTTCTTGGACACATTAACCAGGATGCTTATGTGAAATATAAATGGCAACAAAAAGAAGTGTCAAAAAAAGGGGAAACCCCTTCCCTTCCCCCCAAAAAGTGTCAAGAAAATCTCCCCAAGAAATATTAGCTTGGGTAGAGTATTACCTACCTTAGTTTCCGCTATACCATCAGAAGAGATTCCTGGAGCAAGAGACATTGCATCACTGGGCACAAGGCAGGTGTATTGGGTTTGCATGGCCAGGTTTTGGTAGTGGTGGGGGTACAGGAAGAAGCTGAGATAAGCTTCCTCCATGTCCAGTAGAGACAATGCCAGCCGGCTCCAAGATGGATATGCCACTGGCCAAGGCTGGGACAATTAGAAATTGTGGTAATGCCTCTGTGATAACATATTTAAGAAGAAGAAAAGAACAAAAAAGTTATTGCACAGATCTAACAGTGTCCCGAGAAAAGTGGAGTGAGAGTATCTGAAGGGAACAACTATGTAGACACCAACGTAAGTGCAGAAGGCAGGGCAGGAGCTGAGATTCCCCTGCAGCCTGTGGGACAGACCATGGTGAAGCAGCTGAGCCCTGGCAGCCCATGGTCGTCCATGGGGATGCAGAGATTCACCTGCAGACGCTGAAGGAGACCCACGCTGGAACAGTCGGATGTCTGAGAAGAGGCTGTAAATCCATGGGAGGCCCGTGGTAGAGCAGGCTCCAGGCAGGGACCTGCAGATATGTGGAGAGAGGAGCCCACACTGAATCAGATTTCCTGGTAGGAATTGTGACCCTGTGGGGAACCCATGCTGGAGCAGGCTGTGCCTAAGGGATTTCACCCTGCGGAAGAGTGACTTACATCGCAACAGTTCACGGAGAAATGTTGCCCACAGGATGGACTCATGTTGAAATTCATGGAGAATTATATCCCATGGGAGGGACCCCACACTGGAGCAGCAGAAAGATTCCTCTCCCTGAGCAGAGGCAGAAACAACCTGTGATGAACTGACCATAACCCCCATTCCCTGTCTCCCTGCACCACTGGGGGAAGAGAGAGAGCTGGGAAGGAAGGAAGGATAGGGAAAGCTGTTTTTAAGGTCTTATTTTACTTCTCATTTTCCTGTTCTGATTTTGTTAGTAATAAATTCAGTTAATATCTCTAATTTGAATCTGTTTTGCCCATGATGGTATTTGGTGAGTGAGGTGAATGATCTCTTCCAGTTCTTATCTCAACCCATGAAGCCTCCACTAAATTTCCTCTCCACTTACAGAGGGGAGTGATAGAGGAGCTTTGTTGGGTGCCTGGCATCCATCCAGGGTGAACCCTCTGCAGCAGGGAAAGCCCAGTTGTGTTTTAGCAGCTGTTTCTGAAGTTCATGATGTTCCTCTGGTTTGTGATGCCTTTAGACCAGTTTGGCTACCATTTAAGTCTCATATTTTTGAAAGTTTTACCAAAGAAAAGTTTTAGGAAATAATATGTAAAGAAGCCTGAGCAACTTTTTTCACATCAAAATCAAATCAGTTTTACTGTCTGGGTCTAGGAGTGAGATATTGATGCAAACCTTTATTCCAGAGAAAGAATTTCAACCTAGAAAATGTCCTTCAGCAAAAGTAGGTATTTTAGCAAGTTTTTTTTAAAATCAAGAGTGTACCTGAGGGTTTGTCTGCTCTGGACTATCAAACATATTGTTCCATTTCTCCCTTAAAAACATTTTCTATTGAATATGTGATTAACACTACAAACTTCATGCAGTGACTCACTAAGTCATCTAAATAGTAAAAGGATGACTACCCTTTTTTCCACAAGTGTTCTTTTTGAGATACAGTGGCTACAGGCTTGTCAGAGGGGACTCTCTTTAATAGTGATCTTTAGTCATTTAACAAGATAATCAGTACTTGAAAATCAGTACTGCTTTAAAAACCCCAACAAGTTGTGCTTAATATTAATTATGAATATTAACATGATTTCATTCAGTAATTCCTCCCACATAAAAATTTCTAGAATTCAAGTAGCTGTACTTGAAGAACTCAACTTTCTGAACAGGACTTGCTTGTCTTATGTAGGATCAAGTGAACTATTTTGCTGCAAAGAATTGCTTTTCACAAACTTGCTCTGAGCTGCAGAATCATTTACAGACTTCAGAAAATAGAAAGATGCTTTCCACTTGTCGGAAACTTTTAACCTGAGGCTCAAAAAGTTCTTTCTGACACTTTTATTTTGCAGTCTTTTCAATACAGAATAGCACCACTATGATCTTACAGATAGGAAAATTTAGGAAAAAAAATCTCAGATAATTTATATGCTAAAGTCCTTAGCAGAAATGTACACTGGGGAATGGAGTAGATTATTAATATACACATAAGCTAGGTGGCCATGCAAGTAGATTTACATGCAGTTATTGAAAAAACTTTTTTTTTTTTTTTAAAATTTGTCAGGATCATTTAGACATGTCTTTGAGCATACAAAAAATACTTGTCTGATACATCCTGGCCTCAGTGTTACAGCTAATACTACACAACATTTCTCTCTTTATCTTCTCAGACGGAGACACAGCAGCCAGGCCAGGGTCCCAGGAGGGCCAGTGGACATCTACTGGGAGTTCCCACTTTAGATCCAAGAAGTGCCTAGCTAGTGCATTGATCGCTTAGTTACTGTGTGTTGTCAAACAACAGTAGCCTTGCTGTTCAGAACATGTTGTGGTCAAGTTGTGCTGAACCTTAGTAAGAAACCAGAGGAGGAAAAGATATCTCAGGCTGCATTTTCACTCATTGTGTTCAGAGGATTGCATGATGAGCCATAGTGGATCAGAACAGGCTAACATGTGTGGCATAATCCAGACAATTTATCTAGTTGCATGGGTTTAAGTGTAAGTTTGGACATTATTTTAAAACACATGTGTCCTAGATCAATGGATTAACAGATTGTGAAATGTTGTTTGGGGTTTTTTTTAATTTTATTTTGCCTCAAGAAAGATAAATGCTGCAGTGAAGGCATGCCAAAGGAGGGAATTTTGTACTAACATAAGATTTTAAGCATGTTGGTGTTTATTTAGGAAAATTCCAGTGAAGTCAATAACATTATCCTGCTTTCATATAATCTAATTGAGTCCAATGTTATTCTTGAATTTCTCTGGTATCACCCTAAACATAAGAAAGCTGAAAATATTTGGCAGTGTTCTTTAAGAGAAACATACTACAATGTATTTTCCCTACTACAGAAAGGACTAATTCACATGCAATGCACCCGCATGCTATATTTCACATTCCCACTCAGAAATATACACATGTACTCACTCTCACAAGAGTATACAGTAGCTGCAGTCAGATTTATGCCTCTGTGGAGCAATTTGAAAGAGTGTGATCCAGAAACTAAGCTGAACATTAAGCCTGGAGGAGTTGTTAAGCAACAAGGCTTTGCTGATTAAAACATGAACTTTATTTTAGTTTATTTAATCCATTTTGCATTCGGCTGTTTTATGTTAATTAACTCTTATGCAATTTTTATTAAATTTACTTTAGGCCCTAAATGAATATTTCAAGTTGCTATTGATAATTGTTTACTGACTATGGAACCCATATTGAATGTATTGCCACATTTAATTTCCAACGCAATTATGAAAGAGTTTCTCAGTGGTCAAAGATAAAGATAGAAATTCAGGAAGAATAAATATAAATGGAAATCTGCAGTGTGCTTTCTGGGTAGGCTGGAAAGCTACAACTACTTTAGACAGGGATGATGACTGAATTTTGGAAGAGTAGCAAGTCATAATCTTTCAATGCCTGAAAACAAACATCTTGGAAGACCTAGTTAGAGTATGCTCAGGCCAATAGTAGGCCTCAAAAATGAAATAGTTTGAAATACTCTGCTTTGTACTGTAGTGGAGGATAGGGAGAGTTACCTGAAGGAAAACCCAAAACTTTTATTTCAATCTCCTCATTTGTATTTGGTTGCCTGCATGTTTGAAGTGCTTCAAATTTTATAATGCCTTACGAAGCAGATTCAGTTCTGGTATAAGCAGATACAGTTTGACTGGCAGTTGTACTACAACACTGGGTAATCTTTTAAGCAATAAGTACTATCAGTAATGACATTATTAAAAAGCATTACTATCTTAGCTTTGCAGTGCAAGGCAGAGTGGAAAGATGATCTTGTTGTTGCTGGACAGAAGTTATGAGTTCGATATCCAATATCCATGTTTATTATACACTTGTTTAACAAGCCAGGGGTAGTGTCTTCACATTTCAGTATATCCTCTTTCTGCAAAACTACATAACTTGTTGAGATTAATATTTCTATTTCTATGTTTAGCACCACCACAATAGGACAATTAAAAGGTATTCTGAGACATTAGCAGAGGTTTTTTATTTGCCCTGTTGATACTCTCTGAAATGGTCTAAGCAGTTTAAGCACTGTTATCTGTGACTATGCTTGCTCTCCCTCAAGTTATTTTTCAATATTTTAAAAAATGCAAAGCTGGCAACAATGGACAATGAAATTCATTTATCCACAGGCTAGAAACCTTAAGAAAGTGATGTGCATTAGACCCTTTCACATCTGGAAATTTCTGCAAGGTAGTTCAGACCTTCAGTGTCTTTTCTCTTAAAACCACTTAAAGATAGTAACATCTGTTCTAATGTTTTTTGCTGATTGGTATGTCTGATGAACAGGAAAAGGGCTGAAATCAGCAGTTTTTTTGTAGGCCAAGTACTACAAGTAGAAATATGTCCAGGTAGTCAGCTTCTCTGGAAAGAATCAGTTGAAATGGTCCTCTCCAGGGGCAGAAGGACTTGCAGCCCCAGCAGATGGCTGCTTAACTCACAGGAAGTAGCTCTAATCGGGATGTTTGTGGAAAGATGTGAGGTCAGTGAAAAATGGTGCCAGCCACTGAGTTAAATGACTGAGGAAGTATAATGGCTTTTATCACCTTGCTTCAGTCTTTTTGCTAAAAATAAGAGATGGTGTTCTTTTCTCCCTGCAGAAAATGGTACTGTATTATAAGCTGTCCTGTCCAATGACCCTATGACATAAGTGATAACAGTTACTGAGTTCATAAATGTGAAAGGTCTTCTGGAGTTATAGATGGATACAGCCATGAAAATGTAGGAAGATGAAAAGGCAAAAAAATAAATGTATTTTTATGGCCTTCTCTAAAGAGAAAGGGCAATATTCTATCTAGGAGTTGTTGCTTGAACATCTATACACAGAACAGTTCTTTTGGCTAATTTAAAAAATGGCAGTATTGGTACAAAGACAATGGGGATTCTTTTGTTTTTTGTTTTCTGACTACTCTTCAGGAACACATCTGGGAAAAAAATTCGTAGAAAAGTCTGTAATACGTCCTCCCTTCTTCTTTATATATTCCGTTTTAGGTGCTTACTGAAATCAAGCCAACAGTTTTCCTTCCCGCAGAAAAATATGAAAAGAATAGCAGTGCTATGGGAAGAAACTTCTTCAAGGACCTTCAGCAGAGCAATTACATTATGGCAGAAAACAGATGGCAGATCTGAGTACTGGTAAAAGGATATACAAGAAGTTAAGCTCATACACAGTGTGCTTTTTTTTCGCCACTCAGCTACTGGCTTCTCTCCTGTGTTTCTGGTACACTGGCTGAACATGGATGACTGATGACATGGATGACCTGAGTTCCAGTCCCTCATTAGTGTTGCTAACTGCAAGAGGAAAAAATGCTGGTTTGTGCTAAAATCATGTTAATCATAAAAAATTTGTCATTTTTTTATATGATCTCAAGCTATTAAACTGAGAAATAAGACAAATGTAATTTGTTAAAATATTACACTCAGTGAAAAATAGTGCTAAAGTTAAATTCCTGCTTAACATTATTATCTGATAAGACTTTCCTCATCTGACTATGCTGCACAAAGGCAAAAGATAAACAGCATGTACTTTAGATGCTTGCACTCTCTAGAAGAAAGTGCCTTTGCCATTCTACAGTGGGGTTTAAATGTTTATTTTATGTGTGAGTGTAAATCCCCCCTGGAAAAAGCACTGGGGATGTTGGAAGATTATAGTGTGATTTACTCACATCCATATCCTGAGACACAAAATGCCTTAAAATGGTCCTCTGTGTAATCTGATGTAAATTATCATGGAAGTAATAAAAGTAATGAAGAATCTGTACTGTTTCATATGTAGAAACTGTTATTTCACATATTTGAGAATCTACTGGCAAAAACATCGTGTTGTGATTGCACTGTTATTTCCGACAAATCATCCACGGGTTTTTTGTTTTGTTTATTTTGTTTTTAATGATGTGCACTTTTGCCCCACCCAGTGGCCTTTACCTAAATTGCCAGCTCTGCTTGTTTTTTAGAGGCATTTTCTCCCCTCCGCCCGAGTCTGCAGGGTGGATCTGCCACTGAAAACTGAACAAAAGCAGCATCTGTCCCCTGTTGCTACCCTGAGTATATTAGGCTATCATTATCTGCAATGACACCACCATCTGTAATGTGCTCTGGGGCAAACACAGGCACTGCCAGTAGCTTCAGCACCACAGGCAGATGCTTCATCATGCAAGAAGATACATGAAGCCAAAATATGCTATACATGAATTCAAGTACTTGAGAAGAGAGAGAGAAGGAGAAGGAAGCCAGGAAATAAATGCTGTTCGTATGTCTCATCAACAAAGACAGAAACAAGGAAGCATAAGCTAGGTCAGGTACATTACTCAATCTAAAGTAACAGGTATAGAAAAGAGACTCATTTTATTGCACTAGGAAATCTAAGAGTCTATAACTTTTTACTGACTTTTATGTGTTCCCTCTTTTCACAAAGAACTTACAAAAATTGGTTTCAAATTTAAATAATAAATAGAAGTTTGGGGTTTTTTTCCTCAAAATTCCTGCCTTCACTCATCTGTAACAGAAAACAAAACACACACATTGAGATAGAAAATAAAGACACAGAAAAGACTCTTTTTTTCTTGTATTTTTGTGATTTTCTTCTCTCTAGATCTCAGAACTTTTGTGTAGAATGCTATCTTCTCTCTTAACCAATGTCTCTGTCACTAAGTTCTCAAGGAAACAGCTCTCTCCCTGGACCTCGTTGTCACATGCGAAGGTACAAAACAGAGAAAAATTAATCATTTCAGAAGTCACAAGCATTCTGGTCAATAATATTTTATACTCTTTTATAAGTTGGAATGCAAAACCATGTATTTGAACCAATCTCTTGATTCGTCTACCTGCAAGATATAGATTCAAAGAACACAGGTCTCTTTTTGTTATAAACTAGATGCTTACTGAATATGTGCATTGTATGTCTATTACAACACTTGCTAGGTGTCTTGGCCAAGACTTGGCCTTCAGCATCATCTATCTCGTATTCATAGAGCAAAAAAGACCCAGTATCAATAAAAAATGCACTTTCCTTCCAGAATGAAATGCCTCTACAAAAGCTACTTCAGCACTCTGTAAAAACATTAACATCAATTTCCAGAAGTCCCCTAATACATGAGGAGCATCAGATCTGCATTTTGATATCATTTCATTTCTCCCTCTCTATCTCCCTTCCCCCATGTGTGGTCTCGAGAATTTATTCTGGACATTCCAGAAATGGACTGCATTGCTTCAGGCAAAAATCCATCTCCTGAAATATGCAAAATGCACACGGTCTTACATGACTGTACACAACACATATATAAATCAGCAATGTTTTCTCCACTATTTCATCTGCTCCATAGAAAGAAAAAACAGTCATTAAGGCCTGCACTATTTTCACAGAAGTAGAGAAAAATATTTTTCTGTTAATATGTTGAATTACAGAGCCAGATTTAATCACAGTTAGGTATGGAAGAGAGGACTGTATGAATTCAGTGAAGAACAGAAAAAAACCCTGAAGGATTCCGGCTTCCTAATGCACAAATTGTTGTACGTCACCCTCCAGTCACTCTTTTATTGAACCACAAGGACACTGTCTCATTGTGGGAGGGAAGGTATGAAACGTTGTCTTTGTGTGAGGTGGTCCAGTGCTGCCTCTATCAAGATTAAGTAGGTCATTTATAAGAGCCCAAGCACACACCATATTTTGCAGTAAGAGTTTGGAGTTTAAGAGACAAGCAGCCATCCAGGCAGCAGCAGTGATCACATTGTGTATGAGACAGTATTTTTTCTCAGAGACTCTGCTTCCAAATAAGAACAAAGTATCTTTAACAAGTCTAGAGGGAAAATGGTGCTTTTGCTATGTTTTCTCATATGGTAAATGTTCTATAGGCACTGTTTACACATCATCACAAGAAAACTATTTTCTGGACATTTTTACAGGCTTGTATTCCATACATTGCTGCTTCTTTTCTAAAAAGAACTAACATAAAAATACAGTGCTAAAGAGTTAAACCAATTGAAGCTATTCTAAACTTGCCACATTTGTCTAGGGGAAGTTTCAGGGGGTTTGTCAATTTTAATTAGAAATGGCAAATGATTGTGCACAATACAGCAGATTATCAGGGCTACTTGTTAAATTATAAAAGGCTGGCTAAGCTTCAGAGTGAAACTAGTGTCTAAATTAGCAAATCTGATAGTTTATAGTTTATGCTCACAAAAATAATTGCTTTTTCCTCCTTTCTTTTGTAGATTGTGTTGTCTGAGAAAAAAACAAACAAACAAACAAAAAAGAAAACAAACAAACAAAAAAACACCAAAAAATAAGCTTATAGATCTCTAGCTAATTTCTGTGAATTAAACCTGTCTTCACAACAATAAAACCTAGTAAATTGTGATGCCCTTTTAGAAGCCTTATCTGTTTTTAACATTTCTTATTTTTATGTTAAATCCATAATATACTCTTTGCTGGAGTATAGCATTTTTTTCACCTCAGAAGGTCATTTATTCGAATTCTGAAAACACATTGAACTAGAAAAAAGAAAAAATCTATGTCTAAGAGGTGGTATGCATGAATGGGAAGAGGGGGAGGAGTAGTCCACCATACACCTTTTCTATTAGGACTGTCTGACATGAAAGACAGCTCCTCCTGCTCCAGCACTGAGGCAGAAGCCAGGTCTTCCTTTCCCAGTGTGGCCTGAAGAAAACTAACCTGGCACTGGACACACACAAAGTTGAAACTCGGGCTCCTGCATCATCCCCCATCATTCTTGGATGATTTGCAGTGTTGTTTGGACTTGTGGGACAATTCTGATTTCATGTCCAAGGTCATGTGCTGATTTTCTTTCCTGTAAAGTTAACTCTGGAGAAAAAGTCTTTAGAAAAGTTAATCAAAAGAATGGGATCAAATTCTCCAATAATAAAAGTCTCAAATGCTAATCCATGACAC
>VYZT01058918.1:57528-83908 GCA_013400735.1 Pomatostomus ruficeps | reverse complement strand
CTGTTCAGGCTACTTCTCTGTCCAGCTGTGGGGAGATGGAGAAGGCCGGCTGTGTCCCACACACAGAAGCAAGCCGCTTCCACCCACCTGTGCCTGGGAGGGCACTGAATTCTCACCCACGTGTCCCGGATAGCTCACACACAGTCAGAGGCAAGGAGTGGAGGGCCCTCTCATATGGCAAATTCCAGCAAGGCTTTATTTCTGTTGCTGAAGGGCAGCCAGGGATGAAAGAGAGCGAGGCCAGCATGGCCTGGACTTATAAAGGGTACAAACCGGGAGGTGGGGACAAGGCGTGGGGTCAGTACAATAGGATGGGGAGAGGGATGGGGTCAAAGGTCTGCCCAGGTAGACAGGGCCAGGTTACAGCTGCCTGCTCAGACTTTGGAGTCAGCCCACCACCAGGGTCACCTCCACCCACCCCAACACCCTCTGCCATGCTGCAGTGTTTCCATTGCCCTCACTGATTGTGCTCCTGCCCGCCCTCACCTGAGGGGAGAGGGCTCGGTGGCACCGAAGCAGCTCAGTAGGGTGGTCAGGTTTGCTCCAGAATTCTGAGAACAGGACGACAGGAGCAGAACCCCTTCAGACTGTAAGATGCTGATCTGCTGCTTTCTGTGCCTGCCCTGGCAGCAGGCAGGCAGGGACGCTGCACTTCTTTCTCGTGTGCAGGCTTGGCCCTGGGTCTAGGTTTTGCTTCTCTCTTTTCCACAACCTCTGAAACATCCAGAGGCAGCTGCCATAACCTAGGTCTCCTTAACTGGCAAATTACTTTGTCCCTGTTTTACTCCTCATCATATCCTGCAATTTCCCATTCTTTTCTGATCTGGCTTGCTCTCATCTTCTTTGTCTGATCTGTCTTGCTGTCACCTTCTCTACTTCTGTTCTGAATAATCTCATAGAAGTTAGAGAAAGTGGTTTTTCATTCTTACATTTTTATGTAGCAGTTCCAGCTAGTGTGCAATAGAGACTTGTGTATCAAAAATGGGCAGGAATATGAACAATAAAGAGCAATGCTCGTTAATGCTGTGTGTTTTTCTACCATGAGAATTCGCTGTCTCCTAATTACTTTTTCCTTCTTCAAAGTCAATTAGTTTAATGTGGTAACAGGAATTTATGGTGGTGCTGCCAAACCATATGTGCCTCAGTCTCGGTGGATTCCCAGCATGACTTTTGGTTAGGCACTGAGCAGGGACAGATGTGTGACACTGAGAACATTATTCAAACCTCTTCCACTTTTGTGTATCTTTGGGCCAGGATCAGTTTAATAAAAACATGGGCTACCAATAACAGTACCTGAACTTGTCCTTTCTTGGTCCTGCAAAGCTTCCTGTGCGTCTGGGGTCCATTGAACTTTCCTGGACTGGGCGCAGAGACAAGGAAAAACACGGGAGTGAATCATGCAGGACTGGGACCTCAGATCTGAGCAGAGCACAGGGGTACAGCAGCTGAGCACAGCCTAATCTGGGCAGTGTTCGTGAGTACTGGGTGCTTTATTGGAAATTACGACACATCCATGATGCTCCTTGTAGCTTCAGATTAGCTGGAGGCATTTCTGTAGTGACAAATATTTTTCCTAATCTTCTTCCAGCCTGGGTTCTAATGACTGGGATCTGAGATTGAGCATGAGGTTTTGAGCAGACCCCTTACTCTGCAGATTGCTAGACCTGTGATACTGATAGATGTTATTCTTTTGGCTGTGCTGCGCTGTCAGCACTTCCCATACCACAGGTTTTTGTATTGTGACCAAGATGTGCAGTGCCAGCTGAAACTGCTGGCAGCTGAATGGGACACATTTGTGATTTTTGGCACTTGTTCATGATGATTTGGGGCTGGGTTTGAGCTTTCCAGCTGACCTTCTCAGTAAAATATTCAGCTGCGAAATTATTTGTAATTTTAAACTTTACATTCAACATTTTTTCTTTTTTTAATGAAGTAGTGACTGCTCCAAAAGCTCAGAGCGGGTGTCTGAAGCTATCTGGGATGTCTAGAAGAGAGCACTGAATGTGATGACTTGCAGGATTTGTGCCAAGGACTGTGCCTGAGTAACCTTGTCAACCAGGGAGTGCATTATTTATTTTTGCATCCCTTCCTGGGTTATGTCTTAGCATAGCTATTGTAATCATATAGAAACTTCTCCCAGAAAGAGTTTGGAAGAGCAAACCTCAGTTCTGGATTAATCCTTCAAGCTTCAATTGTGTTTTCTATTTATGCACCTGCTGCAGATGTTTTCTCTGAAAATGCCCACAGCGTTTCCTTAGCAACATTCACGATGCTGTCCTTTCAGACCTCTGCTGATGTTCTTTATCTTTATTGATAGTGCTGCAGCTGGGCATAAGCTGCATTTTCTGGTTGGATGGAAGGTTGTTATCTGGGCGTTTATCATTCCACACAAATTTCTATCCCTGTAATCAGTACAGTGAATTTACAGGCACTGCTTTGTGCTAGCACCTCCTCCCCTTTATAGCACTGCAAATAACAGCTATCCCGGTTCTGCTCTGTTTTGGGCCAGTGGAGGGTCCTGATACTTTGATTGAAAGCTGGTCTGAGACCAAAAAGAGGTGTAAGAATTAGACTTGTTTTGTGCTCTGTCAATCTAACCCTTCCCTCAGCGGTGGCAGTGTCTAGGCTTTAGCATGGGTTTATCTTTGACAAAATATATAAACAACAGATACAGGATCTGTTTTATTATATGATCATTTTAGCGGATCCTAGAACTGAAGTGCAGGGTACATTATTTAAAGGATTAGCCAGAGGATGAATGTTAAGCTAATGGAAAACTAGGATGAATATTGGGGATAAAATAATCTTGCTACTGCAGTCCAGTGGGACAGAGAGGAAATGGAAGGACTATTGATTGGGTTATTTTAAAAGGGCTGAGACATATATTGCGTCAATAACAGTCTTTCCTTGGTTAAATCACCCAGACATTATTTGCCTACTCAGACTGAAGTCATGTGTAAATACAGCATTTATTCCACCTGTGATAGGACCTGGTACATATGTCCACCCACTTTTGGAAAAGTACTTTTGGGTGCATGCTTAGAACAGAACATCTGTTTAGAAGTTATGTTGATTTGGGGTCCGAACCTTTATGTGATCCATGAGCAGCTGTAAATGTTGTCCTGCAGAGCATCCTTTGGCATGGGTGCTTTGCATTGCCAGGCTTTGCTCTGCCCGCGGGGCTCTGCAGCGTTTCTGTGCTGCTCTCCTGTGTGTGGCCTGCAGTGTCACAGCTCAGGTACCTCATGTCCAGTCCTGTGTGTGGTCTGCAGTGTCACAGCTCAGGTACCTCATGTCCAGTCCTGTGTGTGGCCTGCAGTGTCCCAGCTCAGGTAGTTCGTGTCCAGCCCTGTGTGTGGCCTGCAGTGTCCCAGCTCAGGTAGTTCGTGTCCAGCCCTGTGTGTGGCCTGCAGTGTCCCAGCTCAGGTAGTTCGTGTCCAGCCCTGTGTGTGGCCTGCAGTGTCCCAGCTCAGGTAGTTCGTGTCCAGCCCTGTGTGTGGCCTGCAGTGTCCCAGCTCAGGTAGTTCGTGTCCAGCCCTGTGTGTGGCCTGCAGTGTCCCAGCTCAGGTAGTTCATGTCCAGTCCTCTCTGTGGCCTGCAGTGTCTCAGCTCAGGTAGTTTGTGTGTCCAGTCCTGTCTGTGGCCTGCAGCGTTGCAGCTCAGGTAGTTCGTGTCCAGCCGTGTGTTCACCTCGCACAAAGGAGCTCTGCTGCGCTTGGGTGTCATCAGCTCCTGCAGAACAGGCCTGAAATGGTGGCACTTGGGCAGGCTGGAAACAATCAGATGCCAAAGTACTTGGCTCGCGTTTTGCTGGGCTTTATTGCCTGTAACACAGTGTTCATTTAAGTCACAGTCCTTAATTCCTTATGTTTTCCTGAAAAGCTGTAGAAGCTGAATTAAAACTGTCCAATTTTCTTTGTTATTTCATCTTCAGAGGAAGCTTGTTATGATTTCATTTTGAAAGATCATCAGTGGGTCTCTGCTGCATTGCACTAAAGCTGGTTTTACATTGTACTCTTATATAATAATGGGATTGTAATGACTCTGCTAATAGACATCCAGGACGCAAATTGTCTGTTTCTCAAATTTATAATATTTTTTGTAGAAGGAGCAGCATAATGGAATCATAAAGAGGGTTTTGAAAAGTTCCTTCCCTGTTTCTCTCTGTCTGTGTGCTTGTACTTACAACATGAGATCACTGAGACAGTATTATGAAACGAGATTTAGTGTCGCTTTACAAAAGCTGTGTATTTGATAGGCAGTGTAATTTGTGGAACAGTGGTCTCATCCTAAATGGAAATCCAAATGGAATTATGAGCACTCTTGAACTTTCAAAATTGTACAGTTAATGATGATGGAGATTCATTTCATTGTCTGTGCCTTGTGGCTGAAGCTGCAGGGTTGGAAGCAAGCATTAAAATTTGATGAGAGAGATTTTCCCATGGGGAAGGTCTGTATCTGATACTGGCCAATCTTCCAGATTTGGCCTAGATGGTTTTTTTAGGGCAAGTACAAGGCTGATGGGAGGGAGGTGAGTAGAGTTGTTAGAAAAATAACAATGATTAGAGAGCGCTAGGGATGACTTGTGCAAGTGTGGTAGCATGTGGAGTTTAGAATATCTGTGCTGGGTGTGCCTGTCAGAAGTGTAGCTAAAGATGATGTTTTTCTGGCACATATAGGGGCCAGCTACTCCTATACACTGTGAGGCAGGTAATCCTCCAGTGTAGTTTATGCTTCCTCTGACTCAACATTTCTGGAAGGAACTCTCACTCTTATCACACTTAATGTGACTAAAGAATCATGTGACTTCAAAGTGTTAAAATCCCATTAAGTGATTCTTTACCATGGATTTCAACAGAAATTCCCTGTAGCTCTTTCTGTGTGACAGTTGTGCATTCATTCTCCTTGGATGTCCAGTGCCAACTGCTGTGAAGTTTGGGGATTTTTCCCTCCCTTCCTCTTCTCCTTATCAGCTTTGGCTTCCCGTGGCTGAGAACAGCAGCTGCCCATGTTCTGTCTTTGTAAGGCCGTTCAGGTGGAAAAGAAATGGTGCTTTCTTTAGTTCCAGTGTCCTTTGACTCCCCCACAGTTACAAGGATTTCCAGGAGATTTGTTTCTTCTGCTTCTCCCTGTGCTGAGAACTACAGAGGCGATATTTTTATCTTGGCTCAGATCTTTCTGTTTATCGTGTGCTTAAAACTTGTAAGAGAGTTGCTGGTACTCCCTCCTGGCTCCAGTGATGCTGGCCCGGTGCCTGAGTGTGCTGAAACCTGGCTGGTAAATACCTGAGCTGGGCTCATTAAATGCACACCCCTCAGGCTGGCAGCTCTCCTGGTTCCAGAGCCACTCTCAGCTGCACAACTGGGGCTGCAGGCAGAAAGAAAAAGCAGCACCACAGCCTGAGTGAGGGGGGCCTCTCATTGTCGTTGCTTCTGGAGTTACCAGGAAAGCTTGATCATCAAATGAACAAATTGTATTCGAAGAAGAGCTGGCTGGGAATGTCTTGATGAAAACTTTCTCATTGCAAAGTGTTACAGCTGTACCTGACTGGAAACGTGTCAGTTTGGTCAAAATCTGTCAGGAAATCTCTCAGGCACAAGACAGAAATGATTGTAAAAGCCAGCAATAATTAGAATTTAGTTTTCAATCATTAACAAGTTTGGGCTCAAGACCTTTGTGTTTTAAGAGCAGATATTTAACCTTTCTCTCCCAGATTCCCAGTCTGAGCAACTACTTTTGCAACAGAAAGGGTGATTTGAGGGAGTGTAATAGATAAACTGCCTGCCTTGCTGTGAGAGTGGTGTCGTTTATAATGCATTAATACATTTCAGAACTGACTAAAAGGGAGGGAGCTATCAGAAGAAATTTGCACAACATTTCTGAATCCATCAGAATCCAAGGATTCAGAATCAAAGGTCCAAGTTTCCCAGATCTCATTGCTTTCTCGTCTGAATTAGAATCAGTAGAATCCATTGGAACAACATACCTTTACCTGCATGTGGTAATTACATGTACACTATATATAATATTTATTAAAATAAATGCTTAGTGTTTAAATTTCTGCCTGGAAGAGTCAAGAAAGAGTGACAATTAGGAAAATATATGTACCTGGGAATTGGAACGAGATTTTTTTCTTAAGAGAGTTAGAAAACTTTTTGCTTTCTTTTGGCTATCATGGGATCCTCTTCCAGTTTTGGCAAACAAACATTCTCCTCAATCCTAGATAGGTAGAGGCTTGAATAACACTTGTAGGAAATATTTCTGAGGTGCATTTTATTAAAAAACAAGCAAGCAAGCAAACTAACAAATAAAAAACCACCAAAAAATCCAAACCACATCCTCGTGTGCACTGTGCCTTCCTGGCTGCATTCTGTGCTTGTTTTAAGCCTGACTTCTGCAAGAATAAACACAGCATGCTCAGCAGGAACTCAGGAGAGGCTGTTTTACCTGTGACCTCTACTTCCACTTGTAGATGCAACAACTGTAATTGCAATTGCTGCTAAATCGCGGTGACTCTGGCAGTGCTGGGCTCTGTAGTGTATTTGTGCTCGTGGCTTGACCTTTCCACAAAGGGCTGAACCTGAAAACCATTATCATCACAATCCATCCTGTATTAACCTCCCAATAAACTTGAGAGAAACTGTTTTGTCAGCTGCAGTTTATGCCTGCAGCACTCAACACGGAGCCGTTTAACTGCTTGCAAATGTCAGCAGTTCCAGCTTATCTATTGCAATGCTTCACTGAGTTCAAACTACTGTCATGAAATATGAAAATAGGAATTTCTTCTCCATGTGAAGTGGACCATCTGTGCATTGTTCAACTTCTCACTCTTTAGAATGCTTAAATAGCGTCACAGATGAGTCATAAAAGTGCATTGGTTCATGCACTCAGATTCTATAAAGTCTATTAACCTTCGTGGTTTTCTTAACTCTCCTGCAGCCTAAAAATGGAGCTGCATGCATTTCAGTCCAGCTGTCAGTCAAGCAAACACTCCCATGCTGATGTCATGATAAACTCAAGTCAGACAGCAAAACATGGAACGCTGTTTTCTAAAGTTTGCTGAGAGCGTTTCTTGCACCGTGCTAGAGAAGCTGGGTGAGTGTCTGTGCGTTGGATCCCTCGGAGGCTGCGGCTGCAGCTGTGTTTGCAGTGCTCTGCAGCCTGTGCCAGGGCCTGCAGGAGAGCGTGGCACGGCAAGAGGGGATTGTCCTCAGGGGAGCACGTGTGAATGCTGAGTGCTGGGTGACAAAGTGAGCAGCCAGCAGGAACAGCACTGAATGGGGCAGCTTTGGCAGCAGCTTCTCGGGAATCAGAGGCAGCAGAAACCCCTCAGAAGGGAAGTTTCAGTGAGGGTAAACTGTGGGTACGGCCAAAGCTTCCCGGTCCAGTTCAGTTCTCTCCCAGGCTTGGGGGTGTCCCGGATGCCAAAGGAGTCCAGTGCTATGGGCTTGTCCCACGGCTGGCTCTCAGTGCTCTCCTGGGGACTGTGGTAGGACTGGGGGCTGGCAGCACGGAGCTCCTCGGGCACTGGGCCCTGTGTCAGGTCCTGCTCTGCTGTGGGAGGGGAGCTGGGAACCTGCCCTGCCCGGCCTGCGGGACCCATGCATCCCGGGAGCAGCGCTGGCCTGTGTGGATGTTCTACTGTATTGCATGGACACAAACACACGTAGCTGACCAGGCCGAGGAGTCAAAAAGGAGAGCCAAATGAGAGTCCAAAAAGAGTGAGCAAAAGGAGAGGCCAAAGAGAGAGGGCAAAAAGGGGAGGGCAGAACTCTCTGACCTTTATTTATATGTTCTTAGAAATCACTGTGGATTGGAGGTAGAAATTACCACCTCTCAATCACACTGGTTAAAGGAAAAATCCATCACATGTCTCCGCCTAGGAGAATGGAATGAAAACAACAAGGACAGTTAGCAAAACCATGGCCATGTTTACAACAGCATGCGTGAGAAAGTATTACAGCAAAGAGAAACATTGAAAAACTGCAAAACTCAAGACAACAGGCCTGGCCGCAGGGACGGCTGCTGTGCCCAGCTCAGGAGCTCCCGGGTGCTCCAGCTGCGAACACGAGCGGCGCGCTGGTCTGTGCAGTCCTGGGAGGGCGGGCAGGTGTTGCGGTGTGCTCTGGCCGGTTTAGGTCTATCTCATGGCCACGCTCTGCTATGTACCCTCCCCGCCTCGGTATCGGTTCTCCACCCCATGGAGGGCTCTGTATTGTGTAATCCCACACAAAGCCCACCAAATTCAAACCCCGCAGTGCTCCCCTGTTGGATGTTGTACCCTCCCCTGCCCCCTCGTGTCTGTATTTATGTATCTGTAACACACTGTGCCGGTGCTTCCCTGGCACGACCCCGGTGCCGAATAAACCATCTGGGAAGCCCCTCCGCCGTGTCTCTCCTTCTTTGGCGCTCCTGGAACATCAGTGGGTTGGGTAAACCCCTACAGGAACTTCGCCAGCCCTCCCGTGCCTTGGAGCAGCCCGGCAGCCCCTGAAACCGCGGGCGGACGCTCGGTGCCCCCCCGGAACACACCGCAGCAGGCAGGTGCATGTAAAGAGCTGTGAATAAGCACAGAGATGAGCAGCGCTGTCACTGCTGCTCCCTGGAGAAACGATGTGGAATGAAAGTGCAGCGTGAATCTTGCTGGATTTGACACGATGCTCGTGCACCACATGGCAGATGCAGCTCAGTCGGAGCCTTATGTGGCAGGGTGTTTTCTTTTTGCATTCAAATCTTACATTTATCACAAGTATTTGATGAAATGAGATTCATTCCTCTCTTTCAATTACTTTGGTATTTTGCTCTTGTTCGTTCTGTTTTAATCTCCCCCACCTTTTGTTGTGCAAAATATAAATACATTACTATTTTCTACAGCATAGAGTCATAATTGAATCTTTTTCCTGTGGAGCAAGGTGGTAGATTTTTGGATGCAAGACAATAAAACTTTTCATGTTCACGGTTTAAATAAAAAAAAACTGTGGCTGCCCCATCCCTGATGTGTTCCAGACCAGGTTGGATGGGGCTTGGAGTGACCCAGTCTAGTGGAAGGTGTCCCTGCCCAAGGCAGGATGTTGGATCTCTTACAACCCAAACTGTCCTCTGACTCTATGATTCTATACTCTGAATATTTATAACTTAAAGCTGGGTAAAATCATGAGAGACTTTCCCTTGCTCAAGCTGGATTCCATTGGCTGGGTAGGTGTCATTCCCAGCTCACCCAGAGGAAAACAGAGCCACGCAATGTTTCATATACTCCAGCTGCACACAGACTTCGGGTTCATTTAGCCTGAGGACAATTCAGGCTTAATCTCTTACTGTGTAAGCTCAAAATAAAAATAAAAATAACAGTTCTAAATAGCAGAGCTTCCTTTGCAAAGTCGCTGAGTGAAGAGCTGTCATGTTACATTAGGAGCACGGCTGCTGCGAGTGATTGCTTCATACAGGATATTTGCCAGCCTGTCTCCTGTGTAATCATGAGGAATGCACTGACTTGAGAATAGCTGCACATAAATAAGTCGTGAAAAAGTCTGGGAGAGAACTGGAAGGTCCTGTCACGATTGGTAGCGTGGAGGAATATTGCCAAAGCTATCAGGAAAATACTGCCTTTTCCTAATGTATTCCAGAAGATGTAACCCCACACCCCAAGAATTCTTTAAAATATTTGGATGGAAAGTGGGCGCAAGTGGTAACTTGCTAATGCTTAAACTGGAGTTAATAGCCTTAGTGCAGGCAAACACCACTCCATGGCATTGTCTGAAATGCATTGCTGTGTTTTCTTGTAGGAATGAGTCAAGGGAGTAGCTGTGGCTGTGAAATACTGAGTATTCCATGGGAGTAATCCTTGTTTGTCTTTTTTGGAGAGAACTCTTCCAATGTCATCATCTACAAAATATGTATTCCCTGGTTCTCAGGCAGACTCAAGCACCTGGGCTTTGTCCAAAACCCTGAAGAATAAATGCACTCACTGTCAGTTTGCTTTGCTCTGCTCTGCCCGGGTAAGACCCAACCCAGAAAGTTTTCAGTGAACTTAAGCAATGTGGAATTGCACCAGGAGAAAGAGCAACAGCTGCTTTCCTTGTCCATATAAATCAGTGCCAAGGTGCTCAGGCACCGAGCTGTCCCTCTGGAACCCTGTGGATGACATTGGATTTCTGTTAGGATTCTACCTGTAAAAATCCTTCCGGTTTCTTTTTATCTTCCATAATTCATTTTCTATCTTCTTTTTAACTAACCAAGTCTTATAGATGACAAACATTTGATTTTTATTTCTCTCTCATCACCTGTTGGCATTTGCATTTGTTAAAGATTTTTAAGAACGGTTGGTTGAGTTGGTTTAGCAAAGATTAGTTTTACCAAAGATTTAGTAATCTTAAAGAAACAATCTTTCTCTTAATGCAGTCATATTTCTGTCAAAAATGGAGAGGGGAAACACTCTGAAATCTCGTAGTTACAATTTTGCCTAAAGCAACTGTGGTTTGCAATGAAAACTCAAAACATTTCACAGGAAACCTTGTTTGTGTTTGGCAAAATGTAATAGACATTTTGCTCCAGATGTCTTTAGTTTTGACTATTTTAAAATCCTTTCCAACTTGCACTGCTTCCTGAGTTGTCGCTGCAAATATTCAGTGCACACCTCCCCTCCAGAGGTGCTGAATGGGGACACAAGTGGGATTTTAGCTGTTTCCCCGAGGGAGGATGGTGCTGGGGGAGCACTGTTGCATTAGCAGCTACCCTTGGAGCAATAGGGCGGGTCGGAAGGCAGCTCCAGGCCTACTTCTAAGAGTGTGTTTTGTATTTGCTCCAGATGATCTGCATTGCTAAAGCTACCATTTAGTGACCTGCTGGTCTGGCCTTGTTGCCTGTCTGTCAGGCTATAACCAGCATTCCCCTCACAGCAAAAATGCACGTTACAGAACCTTCATCCAGAGATGTCCTAGAAAAGCCTGCTTGTTTGAACCCCTGTTCTGACCCAGGCGGAGCAGAGTTCCAGAGACATGCTGTGTTTTGTCCTGTACCTTGGGGTGGGTCACTGGCAGATGAGGCAACAATTATCAGTGTCTTCTCTGGTTAGGTGGGAGGTTCACAACAGGGAAAAGAATATGAGGGTTATTGCAACAGGCTGATAAGGGATGGGATTATTGCTGTAGGATTGCAGATGCCAAAGACTTCCATGAGCAAGTCTGTGGGAGAGACATTCATACTCTCCAGGCACCACAAAATACCTCAAACCCAGGCAGTGTCTGAGTTGCAGTCTGTGGAAGGATGTTTGGGGCTAGGACTTTCCCTCTTGCCTTCTTCCCTGAGCATCCAGCTTGGACACCCAGAGACCTGGGACCAGAGGGATATTTAGTCCACCTCTGTGTGGCTGGACCTTGCACTTTCTCAGCTAGAATGCAAGAAATGAATTGGATTGTAAATGTACCTAATTGATCTCCAAAACTGCGTCTCATAAAAAGGGCTGAGATGCATTCTCAGGTCAGCGCTACACAGCAGAATCTCCCCGGCCCTGCAGCGCCGGCTCTGCGGGAGAACAGCAGGCTGCAGTTCTGAGTGCTGGCAGTTCGGCACCTTTCGTGAAGACCAGATGAATTTTTAAAGTGAAAAGAGCTGAACCCTTGCCAAGAGGTTATCAGGCTGTGAAGGAACATGAGACTGGGGAGGAGATTGCACAAAAAGAGCAGTAAGGAAGCGATTCTTCAGGATGAGATCCGTGCTCTGGGCTGTGTTAACTGCACTGAACTGGAACGTGTTAAATGATTGATAGGAGAAGGAGGCCATCTCCAAGCAGCACAGGAACCCCAGGGACTGGTAAATAATGAATACAATTCTTTGCTGTTAGTGGGATGACGCACCACTTGCTGTCTGTTTTAAGCACCTGCTGCAGGGGTTGGAGGAGGACTGGGCCTCTTAAACCTGGATTGCAAGGGAAAAACAGCTCTGAGCCCTCGCTGCTGCTGGGTCACTCCTTTATCCACCTGGCTATCAAAGATACCAGCAGCAATTACTGGTGGAGGTAGCCTGAACGAGGAGGACAAATTCTGTCCTTCTGTATTGCTTGGCAATGGAGGATCTTGACCCACAAGTTATTGTCTTCCTTGGCTTTCCTAAAACCAGGGGAGCAGGAAGGTGGCAGCTGCCATGAAACGCTCCAGACCCGTCTCGGAGTTTGTGCCAACAGGCACCGTGTTGTCCTGAGTTTTGCAGTTTTTCAATGTTTCTCTTTGCTGTAGTACTTTCTCACGCATGCTGTTGTAAACATGGCCATGGTTTTGCTAACTGTCCTTGTTGTTTTCATTCCATTCTCCTAGGCGGAGACATGTGATGGATTTTTCTTTTGACCAGTGTGATTGAGAGGTGGTAATTTCTACCTTCAATCCACGGTGATTTCTAAGAACATATAAATAAAAGTCAGAGGGTTCTGCCCTCTCTCTCTTTGGACCCTCCTTTGGCTCTCTCATTTGGCTCTCTCATTTAGCTCTCCTTTTTGGCTCCTCAGCCTGGTCGGCTACGTGTGTTTGTGTCCATACAGTGGGACATTGACAGCACCGAGTGCTTCCCTGCCCACAAAGGCCCAGCAGAGTTCTGGGACAGCCATTCTGCCAAGGGAAAGCCCAGAACCACTGACCCCGATAGCGGCTGCTGCGGTGGATGGGTAGCAGCACCAGAAAAACCTGGTACTGTGTCCCATCATTTGGCCATCTGACCAGGCCTAGAACAGTCAAACATGAGGTCTTCAGCTTCCTCCCCCGGCTCTGACACGTGGAAAACCAGGAGCCATTTCCAGCTGACATTTCCACAGGTGATGTCACTGTCAAGGTTTGTGCCAGTTCCACTGTGCAGGGTTAGGGACAGCTCAGAACTTGTAGCAATGGCTGTAAAACCAACTTTTGTTGTAGTAACAGAATGGTGTTGCAGGATGCCCAGACCAAAGAACAGGTCTAGTGGTCCCTCTTTCATGCACCAATGTCCTTGCCTTGCCTGCTGCTGGGTATCTGTCCTTGCTCACAAATAAGCAATATTGCAGAAATGAGTGGAATTGACTTTTTCTCTCAGATGTCTGGAGCCCAGAAGAGGGTAGAAAAACAAAACCTGTTTCTCTGTTTGGATGACATTTTCTCCCACAGGTAAATCATGGAAATCTCGCTGTAAATCATGGAAAACAGCTTAGCAGATTCAGCTTATGAGAAGTATAGGAAAATAAGGCAGTTTTGCAAACAATTTTACCTATGCTTGGACTTCCAAAGACAGATACGAGTACACCCATTGGCCTGGTTTTCATGGCTGTGTTTTCACCTGTGATGAATTTGATCCCCAGCTAATCACATATGCATGGAAGCAGGATCTGACCTATTGCCTGAAATTCTTGAAAATAGATGGCAAACAGTGCCTGCTGGTATGCTGGGAGAGCACAGCTGTTCTACTTCACATTTATTTGTAGTAGGCAAGTTTTCTTTAAGGCAAAGGGATCAACTTCAGTGTTACCAACTTTCTGTCTGAGAGGCTAATTCAGGCCTAGAGCCAGAATTTGTTTTGGATTAACTGATTTGTTAGTGATGTGAGATAAAAGTAAAGAATAATAGTTCCTAATTCCTAAAAGTCCAAACCCAGGAACTGGCAGGTACAGCTGCAGGAGCTGATTGTTAATTGCTGAGATGCAGCAAATCCTCCTTTTGCTGATGAGACCACTCTAACCTTAGAGTTCCTGCTTATCCTGCACCGGCTGTTGGGGCTGTTTTACTGATGCAGAACCTATCAGCTGAGGAGTGAAGAGTCACAGGTACAGAGGTTTTGAACTGAGATGTTCAGTTCACAAATTCAATAAACCTGCCCGCCCAAGGCCTCCTGCCCTGTCTTCTCCAGCCCAGGGCCAGCCTTATATTCAGGTCTAACTTCCTTTTCTGGTGACGAGTCCCTGCCTGCCCAGGGCTGTTACTAAGCAGCTGCTTGTGTGAGATTGGGGACATATTTATACCTCTTTTGGGATCAGATTCTTGTTCATATTTCTAGTAGTGGCCTCTGCAACCTATGAGAGATTCGGGTTTTTTGTAGTGTTTTTTTTTTAAGTGCTGTTCTCTGTTGCCCTGTTTTGCCTTTTTATCCAGGAACTCTTGTCTTCTTGCTAGTGGGAGCGTCACCACTTCACACCAATATCCTGCCTCTCTTTTCAGTCCAGGACTATTCCATATTTATAACCACTACTTATCACTATAAGTATTTTTCTCTGACATATTTCTGTTTAACCAAGGGCATTGATCTCCCTGTTTAATCCCCCTTTCTTCTGCAAAAAAATTTCTTCCTTCCTTTTTAAGAAGTTGAAAACAAAAGTCCTTTTAGGTCATTGAGAAACGTAGAACAACCTCCAATATTTATTAGTTAGAGCACAGTGACCACACTGTCTGTTCTCCATCCACAACTGTGTGCATCACATTACTTATCTGCCTCTTAAGTGAATTTAATGACTGCAATGTGCACACTCGTTTGCTTTTGGATGTTCACATGAGCAATCTCATTTGTCGTGAATTCTGCCCTTGACACATCTTTCTGACAGCACTTCCTGGGCCTCAGCAGCCTCATGCTGCGGACAGTGTCAGACAACAGCTCAGCTCTGCTTTTGTGCTTCCCATTGTGCTGCAGTTGTGTCTGGAAACCACACCTGTGCTCTTGACCTTGTTTATTGTAAGAAGAAACCCGTGTTCTGCAGAGCTCTGGGTCTGACGAGACGAGACAGAGGACAGGTGGAGCTGGAAGGGAGGCACCAGCAGGCTCTGCGACTTGCCTGACCCATGTGGCAGTTGTGAGGTCCCAGGGCAGGACGTGTGACAAAGCCAGGGCAGGATCAGCTCTCTGGGTCCCCTGGCTTTGGCACAGCTTCTAGACCAGCCAGTCCCCCAAAGTGTCAGGTAGGGAGACCTCACAAAGAGTCTGGCAGCGCAGTGTGGCTGTAAATCAAAACAATGCAGCTGTTTATCAGCCCAGGAAAAATTATCAGGAATAAGCATGCAATCTGTAGAGCCTTTATGTCTGAAATGGGATCACTAGGGATTTATAGTGGCTCTTCTCAAGGACAGACGTCACTGAGAAATTGTGGAAATAGCAGAAGTGATGCATCTAGTTCTGTGAAGTACGAGATCATTCCCAGAGGGAGGGGTTTCTGGGAAGACAGCAGTAAAGTTCCAGAGAGATGTCTGTAGCAATGAAATACCCTGTGTGGGGATCAGCCATGCTGCTGCTGCTAATTTATAGGGCCTCAGCAAAAATGTTCTTTGACCAAAGCAGGAAATGATCAAGTTAACATTGTCTTTAGATTTCAAACTCTGTACCCAACAGTGCAGGGCAAGCACAGGAGTGAACAAGCCCAGGTGGGAAAGTCAAAATCCACAAAAAGATGGAACAACTTTTTTTAGAAGGGGAGCCTGAGGAGACTTCTGTTTTCCTCAGCTTTCCCTTTGCCTGGTTTACACCCAAGCCTCATAGTCCTGGGTGTATAATAGCAAGCATACACTTCAGACATGATGTTATTTCTATTCAGCTCAGTTCTTACCCCTAGAGACATGCTTGGAGCTCATCTGCTGAGTTTAATTCATAAAAACACTTTTTTGCAATACTGACATAAGACACAGCCAGTACCTGGTAAGGAATTGTGAGTTAAATAACTATCTAATAATATATCTATCTGTGAGTTAATAGCTACTAGGGCAGTTACTCCTTTGTTGTTGGCATGTTAGGGACAAGGTGAGGAAATCCACCAAAGCTGGCCAGAGAGAGCTGCAGTATTGCTTTGGGTACTGTGTTTCTAGCAGTGTTTTGTTAGTGTGCAAGTACACAATACCTATCTAAATCTAGTTATGGGGCATTTTCTTACCATCCCATTGATTTGCTGTGCCATAAACCAGATCTTATTTCAAACTAAGCCTTTGCAAGCAGCTGCTTATCAGAGGCTGTGCTAAGGGCAGCTGGCACAAGGCAGCTCACGATTGGAGGTACCTCGGGCTGCGGCGAGAGGGGATGCGCCTGGTGCGAGCGGCAAGGATGCACTCTTGTGGCAAAGAGGGGCTGTGCAGGGAATAGCTGGAGTCGAAATCACCTGCTGTTTATTAGGATATTGGAGACTTTCACACTCAAGCTGAAGAGATTATCAGCTATACCAGGGAATTTTCCCCGCAGTCTCAGTATGTTGTGTTAGTTCTCTTTATGTTTTGTCTGCTGGAGGGTGCATTTGTACTTCTGTTTTTCTGAACTTCTTTTGAAGCATGGCTGTGTTTGCTCCCTGGGCACACACTCAGAGCTGCCTCCCCGCCAACTATTTCTCTGTAGGACTTAGGGGAGAGGGGCTGTCAAGGGGCAGGAGCGGGGGGCACAGCCAGCTGTCTCCCTGGGCAGTGCCACCTGCCTCAGTGAGCCTTGCACCCCCAAACCCTGTCCCTGCCGAGGCAATGCAGGATTGTGTCCCGCTCCAGCCTTACAACACTTGCAAGGTGAATTGGGGAGAGTGCCAGGAGAGGGTGGCATGGGATGGCTGCTGGCTGTGAAGGGTTAATGTTAACCACGGAGCAGCAACATTAGAGCCATGGGAGGGGGTGTGTGGGTGTGCAAAACTCGGTGACTGAGGAGCAGCCAAGAGGAACCACAGGCTGATGGAGGTGAACTGCTGAAAGGCTCTGCGTCTGTTTTAAAGGTGCTTAGGTGCCTGCTGATGTGGATGGAGTTTTGAACTTCCCCAGAGAACGTACCTGGAGGCTATTTTCAGTCTTTCCTCTTCATCTTTGTTCCTTCTCTGTAGCTCACAGCAGATCATATGCTTTTTCTCTCTCACTGGTTACCTAACTTTTGTGCTCAGAGAGGATCTTTTTTAACTCTTTGCTATTGTGTGACTGCAAAGTCTTTAGCAAGAGTCTCCCATGACATTTAGGGGCCCTGTTTCTACAAATAGAGGAGTTTCCCTGTGGAGGAAGCTGGGGATATTTGCAGGGTGTATATATAAGGTAGTACAAAACCCACTTGAAATGGTCTGTGTAGTTATGTCATTGATAGGGTGTTTTCCAAATATTTCTTACCATGTTCTGCAAAAGAAGCCACAGTCAATCAGCAGCTAAACCAGTAATGCAGGAGGTTAATACCAAACAAAAGTGAGGAGCACTGCAGCACTGCCAAGCAGTTGGCTCCATTGCGAGTGTGACAGACGGGTCCCAGGTACCACAGGGAACGTTGGACACACAGAAGAAAACCCAGTCTGTGACTCTGCCTTAGTCCTCATGTCTGCTCTGCAGGTGAGTGGCTCTCCCGGCTTTCCAGGAGGCCCAGAGCTACCCTGGCAAAGTCAGAGCAGGGCTTTGCAGGAGCTGGGGTCAGGAAGCATCATCCCAAGGGGCCAGGTGGGTTAGGAATGATCAGCCAGTGCAAACAGGGAGCTTCCAGCGACGTTGGACGTGTTCTGCATGGAGCTGGGGACCCTCACCTGTGTGGCCCCCGGAGTTCACGTGCATAACTGAGTGACAGCGAGTGCAAGGGTGTGGCACCAGCACTGAGGCCATTGGGATCTCTGTGGAGGGATAAAGGGCCCAGATGGAGCACAAAGCCACCGGACACTGAGTGAGTGACTGAAGTAGGTGATACTGAAGACTCCAGTTTAACAGGTAATATGGATTATTCTATAAAGTCCTTCTTGTTTTGAGCATTTAAGATATTAGCATATGCAAGATAGGAATATAGGGTTCATCAGGACATATTTGAACATTTTCCAGTATTCCTAGTTGAAAATGGGTTGGAAAAAGTGAAATAAATGGACTATTAAAAGGGGAAAGAAGTAATGGATAATTATTGAGCACCACTGCTTCTCCGAGTGGACTTTTTCCCTGTGAAAATGTGGCAGTTTAATAAAATGGAATAAACTAAGTTTGGGACATTAATGTGAGCATACTTTCCTTTTACACTAAATTGTAACCACTGTCCATGGATCTGCGCTGAAAACTGTACATCAAACCATGCTGTGCTGCACTGAGATGGTAAACCTCCACCACAGCTCTGTCTGGCTATCATACAGAATTAATTCCCTGGTCAGCTTCAGTCTGAGCCAAAGCAAACACTGGCACGCAGGTGAAGGCTTTATGAACCTCAGAAAAATAGATTTCTATGTGCTTGTTCAGAATACAAAGTATGTTGTAGATTCTCAAGTAGAGTGACATTATCAGAAACTTTTAATCCAATACTGGAGATACCATGTGGTTTTCCCAAGATGTTGAATAGTAAAATTAGTGTGACTTAAATTAATAGGAACAGTTGTCTAGAAATAGAATTCTTTGCTTGAAGTTAATAGTTCACTTTAATTCAAGGAGTGTTCCCTGAACCTGCACATCCAGCTTGTCAGGAAAAGAAAATAACCATGGCAAGATATGAGGAATTATCTCAGAATGTCCAGGGTTCTGCTCTCCTCTGGATGAACCCGTGGTAGCCGCAATGATGGCATCAGACTGCTCCAGGTTTGCCTGATTGTCTCTGGCTTCCTGTGTGGAGCTACCTGCCAAGGACCGTGGTGTCTGCACGGCCTTCCGAGAGCCAGCCTTGATGGCTTAGGAATAATAAGAATCATTTTCTCCCCTTCTGTCCCAAAAGATTTGCAGATGTTATTTCCCAGATTATCAGGAAAGTTCCGATTTCCAGAGCAGACGGGATTCGGGGAGCAAAAATCTGGCTTTAATGAAGCAGCTCAGTGGCTCTCGGTCCCTGTAGCCTTGGGACGGCTCTGGCCCTTCCCCGCTTCCAGCGCCGGCTCCGGCAGCGGCTCCCGGCTCTGGCCCTTCCCCGCTCCCGGCTCCCGCGGCGCTCCCCGAAGTGCTCCTCTCTCGCCATCTTCTGGTCGGCTCTTTGGCACGGACCGGACGTGCGATGGAGACCCTGCTGCACGCAGAAAGGGATTCAAAGCGACAGGGTCCTTCTTCCGTGGAGGGATTTCCATGCTCTTTCCCTCTTGTTCTGCCGCTTTCTCTGGCTTGTGAAGAACGACACATCCTGGCGTGGATGGCGCTTGCCTGAGTAAGAGTGTGAAGAAAGCGGCTTGTATTCAACATCAAGCCTGCTCGCAGACATAAAAGTCACCAAAAATACTATAAGCTCCATGCCCATATAGATAAGAGGAGCTCTACATGTCCTGAAAGGTTTTTTTAAAGCCACTCGTCTGTAGAAGGTGACAGATACCAGCACCGAGGAGTTTAGGGAGGTGATTGCTCTGTAATTGCTCACATGAAGGCCGGGGAGCTTCCTGTGCCTCAGCCCTCAGGGCAGCCCCTTGGGTCAGGGTGGTGTCCAGAGGAGCAGCCTGAGCTGCTGGAACAGAGAAGCTGACAGGAGCTGCCCCTCCTTGGAGGGGTGCAGATCGTACCTCTGGGGGCTGAAGCCCACAACGGATTAAACCAACAGAAGTTAAACTAAATAATAGAGCTAATTATTGATTACCGGGGGAAAAAACCCTAAAATTTCTCACTTTCCTGCCTTGATAACCATATACTTTTTTTCTATCCTAAAAAGAATAACATGTAACAGAGCTTGTGTTTCTAAAAATATAAGTACTAGGCACAAGTTGATCACCGACTTGCTCATTTAACCAATGTAGCCATATATAATTTAATCAATAGAGATGAAATTGTGTTTTTTCAGCTGATTTTGAAATTGCCAGAGACAGTGATAGGCTGATGACTTGTGTTCTTTTGCTATAGAAAGAGACTATGTTTTTCTACAGCTAACTAGGCATAGTAAATTTGAAAGGCATTCACTTTTCTCAAAAAGTCAGAGGAGTTCTTGATCCTGCACATCCCCCTGCTGGCTGTTTTGAGTGGATTATAATCACATTTTCCAGGTTGGTTTTTTTTTTAGTGTTTTCCTCTTCTGTGTTGTGTGTGAAAAGCCCACAGAAACAACAGGGAAAACTGACTGACAGCCTTGGGGAAACAGCGAAACTACGAAATGCTGCCAGGCACACAGAGCAAACTAACTGAAACAACAGGAAACAAGCAATTCTTTTTAGTCACTCTATGTTATAACAGGAGCCTAAAGGTTTCTGGCAGATGTGGGGTTTTTGAAACAAGATGGTATCCTCAACACAGACGATCCTGTACCTCTTGATGAAAGGGTGAGTGTAAAATGCTGCTTCTCACTTCACCATGGCTGATGTGGTCCACTGGAAGTTTCAAAACATCAGAGGGTGATGCAGCCTCCAGAAGATCTTCCCTTGGCACAGCCAGCTGTCTTTGGCTCCCTTCCCTGGATGGGAACTCTAAGGTGGAGTTGTACAACTGAAGCCGTGTAGAATTCACTGCCTCTGGGCATGGCACCCTTTCCAAGCGAGCCTCATGCTTCTCGTGAGCCAAAGCCTTTGTAAAAACCTCCAAGGGGATTTTAAACCAAGCCAACTAACAAAAGGTGGCACCAGCAGGAATGGCAGAGGGCTGAGGTGGCCAGAGGCAGAGCCAGCCTGGAAAACTCTGGGCTGCTCCCTGTTCCTGGCACTGAGGAGCTGCTGCGGGGGCCGTTCAGGAGCAGCCTGGCCGGGAGCTCTGGGGTCCGGGGTGGGTGACCCTCCTCATCTGAAGGAGGCAGAGAGGAGACCTGGGGTCTGGGCTGCAGCTCAGCAGCTTAAGAATTTTCTTATGCAGGTGCCACCCTGGTATCCTGGTGTGAAGAAAACTTCAGAAACCCAGCTTCAGGTTATGTACTCTGAGCTAAATCCCATCTGAGCTGTGTGAGCTGCACAAATCAAATTAGAAATTCAGACAGATGGGAACCCCTCAAAAAACTGTATGCTATTTTGTTTCCTAAAAGGATTTCAGTTTTTTAAAGCTATGCAGCCTACTACCTATCACTGCCTGGTCTTTGAGACACAATTCAAAATAAACTCATCAAAGGTTTGTGTTTCAGCAGGGGAAATGCAGAGTTGCCTTTTTGCTTTTCTAGCGGCAACATCAGCAGCAGATAGCAACAAACAGCTCAAAAGCTCTGTTAGGTCACTGCCGAGCCCCCATAATGGGCTATATGCATGTGATGAGTACTTCTAAGTGTGAAAAATACCTCTTTGGAGCTCCTCTAGTGCAGGTGCAGCACCCAGCGTTAGTGCTTGGTACGAGGCTGCCTGCAGTGAACCTTGGGAGGAGACTGGGCATCTCACACTGGGATGTTCTCCTGGAATGCTGCAGGCATGAGGAAGGAATTGCTTCTGCATGGGTATCTGCAGCTGCTAGAAACCTTTATCTCCAGAATGTGGCAAGTGCATGAAATAGGAGTGTGTGATTCAAAAAAAAGAGATTTGTGGATGAGTAAGTCTGAAGTTCAAGCATTTGCCTCATAGAAGGATAACAAAAGTTTTAAAAGTTTTTGGCAGTTTTAGTTGAGGTTTTTAATTGGAGCCAACAAAAGCTCCAAGCCCCCCTAAGTGTGTGCAGGCCTGGCTTCCCCACAGTCCTTCCCCTGAAGCAGGGCAGGGAGAGGCTGACCTGAGGGATTTATTTCCTCCAGACCTGCAGTAAGGTTAGGCATTTAGAGAGATTTTCTGTGGCTCCTGAGAATGCTTCTAATCTCTCCCAGAGAACAGGGCAGGAAGCTGGGGAGTGCACCTGCAGCCACAGCTTTACACAAGGATCCATTCCCAGCTCCCGGGAGCTGCTGCCCCGGGGGCTGCCCAGCTGTTTGCAGCTGCAGCACGGGGAGAGGGGGCAATGGCAGCCACAAGGAACAGGAGGACTGGAGCCCCTGTCTGTGTTTAGTGTGGGCCTGCAGCTTGGCATGGTGCTGCAAGGGCCCTTCTGATCCCATTGCCGAGGCTGCTGTGGGGGATGCTGTTCTGGCTGCTGCTGGATTGGAGTTGGAGCTCCCTGTCCTTGGCTCCCGTTCTGCCGTCCCTCACGGTACGTCCTGCTCCGCCAGTGGGACTGCACAGACAGTCACTCCCTAACCCAGTTCTGTCAGAAGGATGCAGGTTAGGTTAGGTATTCTTTTAATATGGGAAAAGTAGCCTCAATGCCAGGTTCCCTTGCTCGAGTCCTATCACAATAAAAGCATGCGACATTCATATTATGCTCTGCTCGAGTGTGTGTGATCAGCCTGTGATTGGACTTAATGCCTCTGTAAATAAAAGAAACACAGAACAAAAAGCACGATAGTCCCTCAGAAATCTGGCTGATTCCTGGAAGAGTTAACTCATTTAGAAACCTTTTAGTGGGCCATATTGATTACATGGATGTGTTCAGAGCAGCTGTGGATATTGCAGTAACAATGAACTGAAGCAGTTTATCAGCACATCAATTATTTTGCTGGTATAAAAAGGAGCTTTAATTGGACTAATGATGATGGGCTCAATCTTATGTTGAAGCTATCTGGCTATCACAAAATTATCTCTCAATGAGCTCATCTGTTTTGCAAGGAAGAAGCTCATAATCTCATAGGATGGATGATGTTCTGGCTATTTATAGGCACTGATTTTATTTGTAGGGAATATCATGACTTCACAAGTGCAGTGGCACTAATCTCCCTGGTGAAGCATTTATCCTAATTTAAAGGGAGCTGTTTGCTACAAAGCCAGCCATGGACTTAAAAGGGCCATTGAACAAATTTGCAACGCTGGCGCTGGTTTGCCTGTAAAAGCAGCAGGTGAATCAGTGTGTCCTGAATGCACAGCAGCCCAGAGCCGAGCTGCTCTCTGCAAAGGAGACAGAGCAGAAGATGTTCCTACCCAAAATGGCTGAACTGCCCGGATGAACTGGGCACCGCACGTGAGCAGCTGAGAAGGTGCTGCAGCCTTCTGGCTGCTGGGGGTCTGCAGGGCTGGGTTCAGGAGCTCCCACTTAAAGAGCAGGCTGCTGTTCAGACACCAAGGACAGGCTCAGAGTTTGCTTTTCGCAAGTATTTCCTACCCTGTTCCAAACTAGCTAGTCTGGGCTAGTTTTTAGCACTAAGTCATATGGAATTACTTTTGGCACCTGCTCCCAGAGGATGAAAATACCTTTCTGGTTATGTTTGCAGACATCACTGAGGACCATGGAGATAGCTGGAGTATATCTCCAAGGGATCAAACATGTTCTCCACTGAGCCAAATGGAGAATGAGTCAATCAGAAAGCAGGGGTGGAGTGGAGTTTCTGCAGAGTTCAGGGCTGAGAGCAGCAGCAGAGATCACTGCTGGCATGGAGGAGGGAGGCTGGGGCTGCGAGCTGCTCGGACCAGGGTTTGGTTAACAATTCCACAGCTCGAGTCTTCCCCAGGAGCCAAGCCCAGCACAGGCTGGGGGTGCAGGGAGCCGTGTCAGGGCTCTGAGGGGAGTGGGCATGGGTTCCCAGCACCGGCTGCTTTCCACAGGCACTTGGCTCCTTGCATCACTGCTGCAGGATTCCTGAGCAATCCCTGAGCTGCTGGGCTGCAGCTGTGCCTGAAGGGACAGTGCAGCCCCAAGTCTGAATTTATTTTTTCTCCTTGAAATCTGCAGGAAGAGAGTGCACCTCATTTGCTTTCTGCCTGCTCTGCTGAGGCCTGCCCTTCCTGGTCGTGGGCTCAGTGATTGCACAGAGACGAGCAGATTTGTACACAAGGTACGTACAGGATAAACCAGGACCACGTCAGTGGAAAAGGCCAGATGTGTGCTCCTTTAAATCATAATCCTTCATGTAACATCACAGTTGTCATAGAAACCATGGCATCACTAAGGCTTGCAGCTCTTGATCCAGCAAAACAGTTGAGCATTTGCTTGTAATATGAAGTATGTGCTTAAATTCCAACTATTTCTATGGCACTGCTTGTATGCCTAGAACAAAGCCTACACTTCATTTTTTTTCCTGTGTGAGAGTGATGTGGCCCAGTAAAACCTCCCGGTTGCTTTAGTTAAGCCCAAACAGTATGCACAGTCAGAAAATTACTAGCACGGGAAGGGTCTAAAGAGAGTCCAAACAGAACTTTTTAAGAATAAATTGGCAACTGAATGCTTGATTAGATCACATCACTGTCTCTGCTTCTGCAACCTGAAAAAGCATCAGATTAATACTTTCCACAATTTCTTCTAATACTTAGGACGCTGGACAACTCTTAATTCTATTGATTGTATGAGGAGAATATATTTTTTTCAATTATTCTAGAAAGTATAGAAGTTTGATCAGAAACATTCACACTCCCAAATTAAATAACCTATTTATTGTAGCTGCTCATGGGGCATTTTGTATTTTTCTTTGAAAACTCACCTTCTGATTTAAGTGTTTAACACTTTCTGTTTTAATTTTAAGGTACATTTTAGCATTCAAAGTGCTGAGGAAAGTATGAAAGTATCCCCTGTGTCTCCAAGAAAACAATGAGAAAAAAATGGTGACAGATTAAGAAAATGCTACTTATGTTTTAGTTGGAAGTTCTGGAAGGTTTAAACCATCTTTTATCCGGGTCTTTGACAGGTGTCCATGTTGAATATTCAATTCTGTTGCAAATGCCTTTGAAAGATGACACGTGATGTTTCACTCATCTACATTACCTGCAGTGTTTTTCCCCCGATCATACCACAGACCAAATGCTCGGGGTACCTTCTTGGGGACTGGATGTTCCCCTGCGGACAGGGCCTCATTCAGGGCTTGCTGGAGCCAAGGGCAGGTTTCCACTGGAGCCCAGGGAGTTGTTGATCAGAATTAGGTGGTTTAGTCTACACATGCCTGCTTTGTAATTCATATTTGGTCTCGTGATAGATGTGGGTTAATGCCTTGACTAATTTCAGCAGTTGATTGTTGTTTTAAGTTTTGCAGTTTTTCAATGTTTCTCTTTGCTGTAATACTTTTTCACGCATGCTGTTGTAAACATGGCCATGATTTTGCTAACTATTCATGTTTTTGCTAACTGTCCTTGTTGTTTTCATTCCATTCTCCTAAGCAGAAACTTGTGATGAATTTGTCTTAGACCAGTGTGATTAAGAAGTAGTAATTTCTATCTCCAATCCACGGTGATGTCTAAGAACATATAAATAAAGGTCAGAGGGTTCTGCCCTCTCTCATTTTGCCCTCTCTCTTTAAAGTCTCTTTTAACTCTCCTTTTTAGCTCCTCAGCCTAGTTTGAGTACGTGTGTTTGTGTCCATATAGTACAGAAAACATCCACAGTTGATAAGTGGGGCTACCCACATCTGTTACAGCTGTTTTATAAAGTTACACATCTGCATTTGTGCCAAGGAAACCTCTTCTGTAGAACTTCAATAGGTCGAGGTGGTAGCAAGTGCACGGTTAATTCAGTGCGCTTGTAATGCTTTCTGTCAGCAGGGAAAAAGCAGCAATATCCCAAAGGCAGCAGCTTTTGTGGAAACTAAAGCAGAAGGTTAATAAAGGTGGCTGAGTCACAACTCGCTTCCAATTCAGGGAACGTTTGTGGACAAATCTTCCTGCTATTTACTGAGCTCCACCAGCTGGTAAATGGCTGTGTTTCTAAAAGCCCTTCTTGTAAAAAGGTAAAATTTTATGAATGGAAAAAGGGTTTAAAAATGTTCCTGACTAATCTTGCCTGGAGAAGAAAGTATTTGTACATTTGTACAACTGCAAAGATAAATTGATGAGTGCATTGTTGATTTTGCTGATTTCAGAGTACCTGGACAAAAAGAATCTCGTCTGTAAAAACATTTTATGAAATAGCACACTTGACACAAAAAATTAATAAGAATTTATGGTCAGTCATATTTACCAGCAGACACACAAAGGGATAGTTCCCCAGATTAGTTTTTAATAATACTGTATAAATGTAATTAATTTAACCTGAGAACAAGGTAGGGAAAGGGGCCAGTAAGCTACTATTCTCTTTTATACCTACAGTGCCTAAGCACAGTTTTTACACAGCTCCTCTGAGTGGAAGAATCCGTGGTGTTCTGGAGTGTTCCCCGCAGTCCCTCGGAGGTGCTGGGCACAAGGCGGCTGCGTGTCCTGAGTGCTCGAAATCCCTTCCAGAGCACAGAAAAGCGCCTCTGCCCGCTCTTACCGCTCTCCCTTTACCTTCGTGGCCGTCGGCATTGCAGGGGCTTTGGTCTCCTCCCGAGCACGAGCACGGCGAGTCCCCTGCGGTGCCCGGGATTGTCCCTCCGTGTCCGGGATTGTCCGGGATTGTCCCGCCGTGTCCGGCATTGTCCCGCCGTGCTCGGGATTGTCCCGCTGTGTCCGGGATGGTCCCGCTGTGTCCGGGATGGTCCCACCGTGCCCGGGATTGTCCCACTGTGTCCGGGATTGTCCCACCGTGCCCGGGATTGTCCCGCCGTGCCCGGGATTGTCCCGCCGCGTCCGGCATTGTCCCACCGTGCGGGGGGACGGGGCTCCGCCAGGGGGCGCCGTGCGAGCGCAGCGGGGCTGCTGTGGGAACGGCGGGACAGCGGGACACGGGGACATGGGGACATGGGGACA
>VYZT01058918.1:0-48471 GCA_013400735.1 Pomatostomus ruficeps | reverse complement strand
GGGGAGGCGGCGGGCGGGCGCTTTACCGAGTGCGCCACACGGCCGCGGCCTGGGGCGGGCCCGGCCTCCCCGCGGGGCAGCCCCGGGGGCCGCCGAGGGGGCGCGGGACGGGAGCTTGTCCGTGGGGCTGTGGTGGAGGGGCGGCACAGAGCCCTGCTCTGCTGCCCAAGGGCTGCTCGAGCATCACGGTGCGGTGAAACTTGTCGGGGGTGCGAGCAGCCGTGTCCAGTCTGAGGCTCTGCTGCCTCAGAGGGCTTTGGAGGTTCTCCCTTCTGTGTGTTTTTTTTTCCCCCTGAAATTCATTTGGCTTAATACTTTTTAAATGAGTGGAAGAGAAGCTGAATAAAACGTGCAGTGTTGTGTGACATGGTAACGATCCTCTGGTTTTTTAGAAGTTTAGGGCCTAAACTTGCCAGAGGATTTGAATATATTGGTATCTGTGACTCATGTACAGGAAAGTGCTGGAGGTTCACTTTTGTTGGGTTGGTTGTAGTTATAAGTGAATTTAAATGCCTTATCAAGATTCAACTGAACAGTCACATACTGAAAAACTTCGGGTGAAAATAGCATGTTTGGGTTTAAGGAAGATAAATTCTACTGCTTTTTTTTGTCTTTGTATGAAAGTTTGAAACACCATAGTGGTAGAAACATTCATGTAAGTGTGAATATTTCAGTACTGAAAGATGAAAATGTGTATGCAAACCAGGCAAGTCTAATAATAATCATGACAAGATTCTCACTTGCCTTGAAGTAACTTTATTAAATTAAAGGAGAGTTGTTATGTGGATCTTTCCGTTTTCACAGTTAACTCTCATGAGAAGTCGCGTCTGTGGTCATGGGACAGGTGTTTGTTTTACTGGATACTTGTAAGACATAAGATGCTGGGGTTTTATGGTAAAATAAACAAGATGCTTTGGTGTTCTTGTTTCCAGACATGACCCATCAGATCATGGATTGTGTGACTTCCTATAAATATTTTTTATTCAGTAGACAGTGTTCCATTGCTGAGCAATTTCGCTTTTTGTTTCCACACAACATGATCTATTTCATAAGTCTTGCTCTAAACAATGAAATGAAAGGTCTGATGATTGTGCAGCCTCAGTTGCCAGTTGAATTGGATGGGTTATTTCTTCTTTGTCAAGTGACAGATAACAGGTAAGCCAGCAGTAAGAGCCGAAGTGGTTGTGCCCAGGGTTTGTGCTGTGGTGTTTATCTACTTCTGAGACTGTTTTCGTTGTAACTACTTTCGACAGGCATTCCTGTTGCAGAGAAATATGCCCACGTAGCTGTCAGCCTTGGGTTGAGGTGTGTCTGAGCAAGTAAGAAACCACTCAGGTCACTGTTGTCATATTTGTGTTGATGAGGAAACAGTGTCTGCAATCTGCTGTTCCAGTCACTTGCCCCAAAGGTCAGGAGATCTTTCACACGTCATTAGACTTGTGGCGTATGAACTTGCCAAAAGAACAGGAAAAGTGCTCTTTGAAACCCCAGAGCTGAGACTTCTGCTTTGATGAAAGTCTGTGTCTGAGTTTCTTGAAACTTCTGTTTCACAGTTGTCTGTGAGCAGCGTGGTGCTTTCCAATGTTGACTAATTTTTAGCTCTTTGGGGCAGGTGGCTATTTTCTCCATCTGTTAAAAATAAATGGGATGGGGCAACCTGAGATACAGAGGTGGCTCCCTTGAAACAAATGAGCAGCAGGCAATAGAACCAAGAGGAGAAAGCTCATCTCTGGGCTTCTGTCCTAGTTCTTTGACACACGTTAGAACTCTTAAGTGTCACGAAAGTGATTTTTTTTTTTTCTCCCCCTCCCCACTGAATGGAGTCTCTTGGCTCTAACTCTACATTGCTTCCAGGTATTTGGGGGAGTTTGTGGGTACTGTAAACTAGAAAAGCCTCAGTCTTGTGTAATGTGCTTCAGTGGCTCTGCAGGTACAGTGGGAACTAGAACTTCAAATAACAGCAGTAGTGTGCGAAGACTGCTAAGGCTATGAAGCTGTTGGTAAATATGTTTTCTTGGGGAGACTCTCTTGTCTCTCTGCATCAGAAGCTGCTGTCTTAGTGCAGAACAAATCTGCAACTTTAACTCTTTGCTTCTTCTAGCCAGTTTAACCTCTACAATACTGATCCAGCCAGGGTATTTCCTTTGCTCAGCAAAAGCATACAGTGGATTGTGTCTGGATGCTCAAGAATCCTGTTAAGGAGGAAGAGTAAGCACAGAGCTCAATCATCACTTCCTTTCTTTGTGGTTCTGTTAGCATCCCTCAGTGTTTTGTGGAATGAAAGCTGTCTAGCAGTGTGTAGAGCTGCTGAAGTTATGGGATGGCGAAATATCCGGCAGGGAAGGAAGCTTTCAGTAGCTTCTGGACTAAAGCTAAAAACAGGTCTGATAACTAAGTTGGCTCTGATATTCCCAACAAATATTTTTTTCTCTCCAGCCTAGAGAGAGGGAAGAGGAAATGTTCCTTTGGAGAGATGGGGAAGAATATATGCTTAGCTACTGTGTTGGTCTCCACAAGTTTTCTAGACTAAAATTTACAGTTTGAGAAGTCTGGCACTGGCATTTCTCACTGAGATGATTTGCTGATTGTCTCTGTAGTATAAGTTTGTGGAACTATCAAAGTTCAGTATTGGCTGTAGCATCTCAGGGATACTCTACCTGTGACACTGAACACTGCTTGAACTTAAAGCAAGATACATTTTACTTGCCAGCTCTTCTGTTTATAGAGTGGCAGCCAAACTTTGTCCAAGTCTGTCCTTTGCTATTTCTGGTAGTGACCCATATTAGAGCTTACATGGTTAATCAGATTATTTTAAAAGAGGCACTTCAGGGTGGAGCCACCCCTGTCAGAAACATTGCTGCTTATTCCTGAGAACTGTCTAATTATTGAACTTGTTCAGGCTGTGTACCTTCACATTCCCATTTTGTTATGCCAACAGCAGTATCTCCATTTGGAGTTTTATTTCTGTTTTTGTCAGGTTTCCTTTTTAGTTAACAGCACTATTCCAGTTCAATAAACCTTGTCCTGTTCCTCATGAGGTTTGAAATAGTATCAAGCCTATGGCCTTCCTTAGAGGAATGTGTTTATTGATCATGACTTTAGGTCCTTCAATACCATCTCTGGTTTCAGTTTGGTACCTTATCAGACTTAGCTCATAGTATTGCAAAGGGTGTGTTAGAATTATTCTACACCAAAATCTTTTCCTTGTTATTTAAAGGAAAAGGACTGGTTTGGATTGCTGTAAAACATTTTGTATTTTTCATATCATCTCTTCAAAGAGAAACTGGGTATTAATATCTCTCCCCTGTAGGCAAAATTACTATTGAAATTCTGTATCCTCAAGTGACACTTGCAGGTAGAATGGGGGTTTGTGTCAATCCCGAGTGGGAGCAGGTTTGCCCTTAACAGCTACAGGGCCGTGATGTGCAGCGATACCCGTCATGCATTAGCAATTCAGTTCAGGTGGTGTGGCTGACTCAGTAAACTCTTGCTTTCTGCTGGAAAGAAACATCTTCTGCTTCCGCTGAAAAATTCCCTGCTGCTAAATCGGAGTTAGAAGCTGCTGTGAAAGACTTGAAAAGGTTGCTGTCTGCAGATAACTGCAGTTGATGGGAGAAGACTTTATTTTCCCTTCTAAACAGGAATGGATGAAAAGATTTTACCTGTGAAGCTTTTGACAAGTCAGGTATACACCGAGAGTCAGTGTATTGGAACATGCAACAGTTCTTCAAGGATTTTCATCTTGAACTCACGGGTAGCTAATGCCTAGAGAGCTGGTAACCTTTTAAAAAGATTATTTATTTGTACACAGAACTAACCACATAATGAATGAGGCATTCAGTTCCAACCACAGATTTATTTTTTTTGTAGATCATTAGACATTCTGTAGTGAGGTCGAGACCTTTGTCTTGCAGCATATGGATGCCAGGACTGTGTAAAAGCATACACAGCTTTATCTTGATAAAATGCACTTTTTAGCTAGGGTTAGATATACTTAGTGACTTTAAAAAACACACTCGTGCAACTGTTATCAAACATAACATGCAAAAGAAATTGACAAGTTCAGTATTTTTTATTTAGCAAACCAAAATTAAGCTAACGAAACAATTACTAAAAGAGTAGTGAGATTTTATGTCAAAACTGTAATCGGAAAAAGAATATTGCAAAAAGGAGTAGGAGGAGTTTTTTGTGTCTGGAAGACAAGACCTTTCTGACACCACAGTCTGGTTGTGTGATGTGTGAGAGGCTGCAAGCAGTACTTCAGGACTTCACAGACAGTTCTGTCCTCCCTACAAGGTACAAAGTGCTCCTGAAATATCCTAGAGAGCCACAGTGGTGGGCTTCAGATAGAAATGCTGGCATATGTTGAGGTCTCAATGTACAGTAAATTGTGCTCATTTCCAGTGGGTTGCTCATGTGAGTTAATGATAAAATAACTTCAGAACTGGGATTGTTGTGGTCCTTGAAAGAGCTCTCTGTGCACTTGGATAATTAAAAGAAGTTTTGTAGAAAGAATTACATTCTTTTTACTCAACATCCTTCCTTATGTGAGCTTATTCAGGAGGTTTTGTGTATTGATGCCTTGTTGATATCCTCAACATCTATTGAAAATGGCAATTGTTAGTAAGAACAGTGTGATGGTGTCCTGTGCACTCTGTCATGGTGCTGTTTCTTGCCCACCAACAGAGGCTGTGTGCCCTGTGAGGTGGCTGAGGTTGAGGTTGCTGGATTAAGGACCTGGCTGGCATGTAAAAATCCTTATCGAGTTCTTGTTGATCTGGACCATTTCCCAGTCCGGTTCAGCTGCACAAACAGCTGTCCTGTCACAACAAGGGCACAGGACGGAGTGGGAGCTGCTGGATGCAGCAGTGCCAGCAGAGCTGCTGGCAGAGCCCTGGGTGGCACCTGGGACTGACCTCTCCTGGCTGCGGTGCCTGGGGTGGCACCAGGCCCCTGGGCCCCCACCAGTGTCTGCCTTGTTACACTGCCAGCTGGGCCAGACTCGACTGCGAGGAGTTTGTCTGCTTGAAAAATCTGATTCTTTCCAGGAGACAGCAAGATGCAGAGATGGAGACAGTTCTCTAAATAGTATTGTTATTAGGAAAGAAAAAGGAGGGGTGAAATTTCTTGATTGGAACAAATGTGTGTAGAAGTTGGTTAACAGAAATAACTACTATTTTAGTTACGCCTCAGTGTGGACTACTGTTCAGTACTGCCAGGTTGTTTGCCTTACGTAGTTTTGAAAGGTTGTAAATGCCTGAATTCCTGGCTGGACTATTAGAGGGTTTTTTGGGGGGTTTTTTTCCCTTTTTCCTTTAAATGGTAATATTCCATTTTTGAGAGACATGACAGTTGATGATTTAGTATGTGTTCCACTGTGTTTCTTCAGCTGCAAGCTCTGTAGGAGAAAGAAAATGACCTTTCACCAGCTCCTAGAAGACAACTGGAAAATTAAATGCCTGATTATAGCAAGAAGAGGCAATTTAACATTTAGCTCTTCAGTCAGTCTGCCTGTATGCAGTACACTTGAAGCTAATATGATCAAAATAGTTCTCAGTTGATCTCTGGTGGAGTCAAGCATACCAGTTAGTGTATGTCCTACTGACGTCTTGCTTCCAGCTGTAATCTGTAAGCATTATGAAAATAATGACCTTACATGTGGGGATTTTTTTCTTTATCTCTTGCTTACGAGACATCTTGGTGTACTAAGTACTGCAGAGCAGCTAATGCATGATTTCTGAAGATTTAGTATGAACTATATTCTCCTTCCTCGCAGACCTCATTATTTTTTTCCCCCTTGGAGCAAGAGTTCAATACAGCTGGAGATCTTGCAGTAGTTTCTTCAGTGTGATTCAGGAAGGCAGGAACATAAGCTCTGTTAGAACTTGTATAGTGGCATTAGAAAAAAATCAAAGCGTTCCTGAGCAGTGGTGTTCAAGATACCACAGGCTTCCTTGAGTTTTTGAAGTAGGAAATAACTGTGGTAAGAGTTGTGGTATTTAACTTATTAATAGTAAACATCGGTTGAACTCCGTGGTACTGAAATTTTGCATGTGGGGGACAAAGTTCCATAAATGGCTCTAATCTGAAGGCCCACGGCTAAATCAGGGCAGCTGTGTACACCTTACTGTGAGGGGAGAGCTTGGGAGCTGGGTGAGTGGAGGCTGGAATGCTCTCAGGTGTAAGGGCAGTGGAGCAGCAGGACCTCTCTTAGCCATGGGTGAGAATGGAAAATCCTGCCTGCAGGTGTCTGGAGCACAGCAACGGGAAAAGGTGGAAAAGAGGAAGGTTGCTCTCAGTGAGGGGAAGGAGCACAGATAGAAGGGGATGCCGAGTGATTTGAACACTTGAAAGATGTAAATCCCGGGAATTAGAGAAAGAAAGGGAAGCCTGGGTCTTGGGGTGACAGTGGAGGTGATGGCAGGCTTTGCATACTGTGGGGTAACTGTAAGTGATAAAGGTGAGAGCAGGTCTGCAAGGGAACTTTCTGAAGTGAAGTTGGTGAGAGAGGGATATGTCACAACTCAGTTATAACCAGTTCTTCTGTTCTAGCCATACTAGAAGCCATTTCCTGTTACTCTGGCTTTTTGACACTAGTGTTGATAACTGGCCTGTAGGTAGGTATTTAATAACTCTTGATGATTAGAAGGAGTTGATAATTTGTTTCAAGTAACCAGACTTCCTGCAGGAATTTGTGCACATCAGATTCTGTGCCGATGGTAAAGAGAGCATTGCAGAATCAGATTTGCAGAATGCCTTTCTCTGCAGCCGTGTGTGTAGCTGCTCTTAGGGAGAGCGCTGCCAGCTTGAGTGTGATGTGCGCGCTGAAGAGAACCCCTCATGTCTGAGGGCTCCCAAACAACCAGCCTCTGACAACTGCCAGCCTGAGGGACGAGCACACACTGCGGCTTTTGTGCGTGAGGAGCACCATAGCTCGATCCTGCTGCTGGGAGGTGCTGGAATAAAAACCTGGATTTAGCCTCAGTCTCCAGCCACGTTCCCAATAAGCAAGTCAATAATTAGTCTTCAGCAGGGCTGTGTGCTTTGCTCAGTGTTGAGTGTGGAGGGGCTTGGACTTTATTTGTTGCTGTTCACACTGGCAGAGCAGCGTTCCCTGGCTCGCTTGGCTGGGCCCTGCACAGCAGGGTCCATTTTCAGAGACCGCACACTGCTCTAGAACAACTGATTTGCTACACTGTTAATGCCATCCTGCGTAGTGTGGAGTTGTGTTTGAGCAGCAGTTCGGTAATATTTGGTGGATTTTAGTTCGGGTCTGGACAAAAGTGTTACGAGTGGCTTTTTTCTGTGAGTTTGAGTGAGAGATAACATGCTGCATTATGATGATGTGGAGAGTAAAATGCTGCTTCGCAGTGATGAACAATAACTGTGTTCTACCAGAAAAGTGCATTTTTTTTCTTTTACACTCCAGATTCATGTTTTAATTCTGTGTAGTTTTGTTACACTGGACAAGTAGCCTCCTGGGTTTTGCTCAGTATGGAGAGAGAATGAGGTTGTGGCAACTGATAAGAGTCTGATAAACCTGTTTTTCCAAGGGTTCTGTGCAATTTCACATATTGGAATCCGCAGTTGGGACATTTTGCATAGAATAAATAATTTGAAGAACAACGGGCTGTAAAAACTTGACTGAAAGAACTGGACCACAAGGAATGTAAGAACTATGATGCCACATTTGCATTCATGTTTGTGACCATTTGAAGTGATGTTTTGTGCCTTTGCTGCTTTGGTTGTAGATGTTTTGGCTTCTTATCGAGTAATGATGTTTTGAGCAGTGAGAGATGTGTGTACCTGGACAGAGAGATACGGGAGTAAAACACTAAAGTAGCTTAGATTATTTCATGAACTTTACAGTTATTGGCCTCTTGTATGTGCCTGTTTGAAGGCAGCAGTTGCTGAAGTTTTCAGGGATGTTTTTTTCCTCAAAATGTTATTTTCTGTCTTGGTTGTATAAAAAATTTTAAAAGTTGAAGATTACATAATAATTTCAAGAGCATTCTATTGGTTAGGGTTGAACAAATAAATTAGTGCAGGTGAAGGTGCAGATTACAAACTGCTTGAATTTTGGAGTCATTTGTACGCAAGTGAATTGCCATTGAAATATGGTCCCTGTTGATGCTTCCTTAGTTCTGTGGATGCTATCAATGAAGATTGACACTTACAGATGCTGCTGAATCTGTGTATTGCAAGAGGTGTGCCAGGAGCTGAGCTTTGAGTGGGTTTGGGGCTGTGCTGGGGTCCCTGTGCCCTCGTGCAGAAGGCGGCTGTGGAAGGTGCCATGTCCGAGCACTGCCCGAGGGGCTGTGACACCTGATGGGCCAGCAGGGCATGGCTTTGCTCTCAGGAGGGTGTTGTGAAGACAAAAGGGGTCTCCAGAACCATTCTGTATACTCTCAACGAACATTTCCTCCTGGTGACTTTTGTAGTAGCCTTCTGCAATCAGTAGAACTTACTTGTGCAGAGAACTCTATTTCTGTTTGGGACAATCTGCGGTTGCAGAGTGAATTTTACCGGCATCTGCAGAGTTGTGGTTTGTTATGGTCTTTCTGCTCCATGAGGCACACACCTTCGACCCTCCTTTCTCTAGCATGGCTGTATTTAATAACATAAACAACTCTAAAACCAGGTACCCTGCTACACTTGCCTCATTCCCTGGGGAGGGTGTGGGAGAGGCAAGCTGTGACCCTGTTAGTCGTGTTCCTTAATGCGCTCCTGAAGGTGTTGGCTGTGCAGCGCTGAGCGTATTAGCAGAACTGACACAGGACAGGATTAGGGGATTCTTTCACCTCCTTCCTGCAAAGGTGCAAGATGACTGAGCGCTTGCAATCCCAGGGATGCAGCCAAAGGATGATGCTTCACCTGGGGTTGTCATGTATAGGCAGTAGCTGTCAATACAGCCATTAAATCTGAGAGCAGAAGCGCAGTAATTTTGTGTGTCACAGAGAGAGATGGGTGTTTCCGACAGCTGAACTTGGTGCCTCACCAAGCACAGGACCTGTACCAAGTGTTCTCACTGAACTGAGCCTGGCAGGCTTTAGGGAGGATGGAAGAGAAGTAAAGCTGTACAAGCTTGCCTTCGGGCAAGTTAATAGGAGGTTATATACAATTTTAAAATTCAAGAGGAAAAGCAGGTTAAAGTTGTCCTCTTGTGTGGGAGGGATGGCTAAAATTCACTTTGCTTCCTTGCTACCACAAATATTAAATTTCATTTTAAACCCTCCATTGCAAACACTTCCCTTATCTTTTAGCACTCTGGATCACTGACATGTTAGATTCTTTAAGAAATGACAAATTTTTTGTATCTAAAAGTGTAAATGTTATTGTCATGTTCACTAACTTGATCTATACAACACAGAAAATGGTGGTGTTTGAAAATAAAAATTTGGGGGCTTTAAGTAACTGGAGGTTTCTGGAAAATGGTTTTGTTTGGATTACTTTCAATGAAAGTGGTTCTTCATGCTTTCTTCTTTCCTAATTATTGTAAAGGATTGGTTGAGAGGGCAGATGACAATCTGCTGGCTTTTAAAGGTTCTTAAGCCTGTAGATTTCACTGGCACTTGAGCTGCTAGTGGTAGAAAATGCTTACTGCTTCTCAAGCTGCCTTTGGAAAATTTGGCCCCTAATAATGGGAAACAATCTGTCAGTTGTGTAATCACAACTAAGGCTATTTTCAGTAGCTGTAAGTACTAGTGTTTTATGGTCACCAAGCTAAACTTTAGCTTTAAGAATATCTTCCTAAATCCTGATAGTTTTGTTAATATTAACTCTGTGGGTTTTTCCCCTCTAAAGGCAGCTTGATACAGCTGAAAAATAAGTAATGAATGATTGACGAACAATTGCAAGTAATGTGAACTAAATTGTAGCTAATTGTTGTTTATTCTTCAGTATTTATTGAATGTTCATTTATAATATATATATGACCCTTAATAAAGATCTGATTCTGCTGTTTAATTAAATGGACAAAGTTGGGAAGCCATCTGTGATTTGAAATCAATCACTTGGCATGTGTTTATAGCTGCAAATGCATTCACCTTGAGAAAGTTGTATTAGCCCTCTGAGATGTCTTGTTCCATTAGGATTTACTTTGTTACCAAGATTTGGGTGAGCAAGAATGGTCCCTTTCCAGCCTTCTCAGAGTATCTAAACTGGTTAAAAGACCTGGGAGGTTGGTGCTCTGCTTTTTGTAAGTAAAGGGGGGGTGAAGAAAAGTTTTGGGACTGAGAAGATGAACATTAGAAGGACTGTTAGGAAAATTAGCTAAGGTTTAGTTGTATCTGGTGTAAAAAAAGCAGAGCTAGGTTCTGTCTATGATGGGGATTTTGTAAAAACTAACAGGAAAGAAATAAAACTGATTGAAATTTGTTCAGACAGTATGCTAAGGATTTTTAAAAGAAACCACCCCCACACTTCTTCCATCTAGTATGATCTGGAAATTAAAGAGAATTAAGAACTGTCACCATGTAGTTGTGATTTTAAATCATAATGCAGTAGCCACGTGTTTAAATGTGTTTTCCTACCATTTAGCTGTGATAAAATGGCTTGGTTGTGTACAAGGAGAGATGATTACTCTGTTGCCTTGTTGCAAACTGCATATACAGGTTGTTCTAATGTTAAGAGCAAGATGTTTTGTTTTGATTCAGCAACATCATAAATTTACCAGTATGGCAGTAATTTAGAAATGTCTTGTTTAAACGTCTCTTACTAATGTCAAAATTGTGTCACTGTAGCTTTAGAAAGCAGGATAAAGATTATATAACATTGCAAGGAAACGGCCTTATTGTTAAGGATGAGCAAGCTTAGATAGGATATACTTAGATGACAGATCCTGCCCAGGAAAAGCTGTCTTAATGTGTGTGTTCCTGGAATCTTCTGTCACATTTTGCTGCCTTTCTTTTTTTCCTTTGGTGAGCAAAATCGTTAGTAAAATGTAAGTAGAGCTCTTACAGAGGATGTAATGGAATGTCTGAGCAGTGTGATCCCGTGTGCATTCTTCTAACACGCTGTGGTTTTCCTAAATGATTTTGATCAGTTTTGAAATTGTTCCCATGGCAGGAGTGCAGGGCTTTATTCTCTTTGTATTTTGTGTGTTTATTAGTGGGCTAAATTCCTTCGCTGCATTCTGTCACAGCAGCGTTTGTGTTGACAAAGCTCCCAGTCTGTGCTGGTGCTGATACAAAGAGTCTCTAGAACTGATGATGCCATGAATTGTAATTGTATCTGTGCTGCTGTAAACATCCTGCCTTTGTCCTGGCCCGGCGCAGGCGAGGTGTGATGGCGCTGCTGTCCTGGCCCCGCTGTCCAGCGGGCCCCGCTGTCCAGCGGGCGCTGCTGTCCTGGCCCCGCTGTGCTGGCCCCACTGTCCGGCGGGCCCTGCTGTGCTGGTCCCGCTGTCCTGCCCCTGCTGTCCGGTGGGCGCTGCTGGCTTGGCCCCGCTGTGCTGGCCCTGCTGTCCGGCGGGCCCCGCTGTCCTGGCCCTGTTGTCTGGCGGGTGATGCTGTCCTGGCCCCGCTGTCCTGGCCCTGCTGTCCAGCGGGCCCCGCTGTGCTAGCCCCACTGTCCGGCGGGCGCTGCTGGCCTGGCCCCGCTGTCCTGGCCCTGTTGTCTGGTGGGCCCCGCTGTCCTGGCCCCGCTGTCCGGCAGGCCCTGCTGTCCTGGCCCTGCTGTCCTGGCCCCGCTGTCCGGCAGGCCCCGCTGTCCGGCGGGCCCTGCTGTCCTGGCCCCGCTGTCCGGCGGGCCCTGCTGGCCTGGCCCCGCTGTCCGGCGGGCCCTGCTGGCCTGGCCCCGCTGTCCGGCGGGCCCTGCTGGCCTGGCCCCGCTGTCCGGCGGGCCCTGCTGGCCTGGCCCCGCTGTGCTGCACAGCCCTCCCTCGCAGGATGAGCCTCTGCCTTGGCTTGTGGGGAGCAGCAAAACAGCAGCAGTTACATAAAACACCTCCAGTACGGAGCAGGGCGGGAGCTGTGCAGCTGAGAGAGATCCTACAGACAAAATCACGGCATGGCAGCTCTCTGGGGAGAGGCCCACAGCAATGGGGCTTTTTAGCCACTGAGAATTAATAGTGAAATAACTGCTATTTTCTGGTTCCTCTCAGGAAATGTTGTCTTTGAGAAGCCTGTGTTCCTCACACGACACAACAGCTCAAACCCACCTTTTATCTCTGTAGGATGCAGATACAGAAGAAAAAGCTGATTTAATTCTCTCAGCAGAATTAGCTCGTGTGAAGTTCAGTTGTGTGACCTTACAAACCACAAGCTTAGCTTTAAGTTGCCCGCTGTGGTTATTACAAACTCATGAGCCTTTTTATATCTCAAGTTCAGAACGTTTGAAGTTCGTGTGTGAATTCAGTATTTCAAAATATAGTGACTCATATCCGCGTGGAAATCAGCTGTTCCAAAAATATGGATTACTTACAGATCTAAAGAAACTTAATGCCATTTGTGTTTTTAAATTACATGAATATATTTATTGGTAAGTCTGAAGAATTAAGAAGCGTTGCAACAAAATGGAAATTTGGTTGAACTTGTATTTTAATATTAAGCATCTGTTGTGAGAAAGTTGGAATGTGCAATTAAATAGTCATATTCCAGAAATCTAAAACTTGAAGTATTTTCTGGCACAGCTGAGTAAATATGCCTGCAGTGTTCAAGAAGAGCCTTTCTGAGAAATGCATTCTTCCCATTCATGTTTCAAAAGCTAAATCAGACTAAAAATTTGAATAGTTAATAATTTTTAGGACACAGTCGTTCACGTGTGCTATACACTAATAATCCAGGCAGTGTAGCGTCCTTGTAGGTTTTCTCACTGACAGGAGGGCAAAAAGTGGAGTGAGTGCAAACCATGAGTAAGGCCTGTCAGTCAGAGCAGGAGGCAGCAGCACGTTCAAGTAGCCACTGCAGTGAGTTTATCCACACAGTGGGATTGCCTGATCATCAGATCTGCGCTGTCAGTCCTGTCCCTGGCTGATGACAGACACGCTCCAAGTACTTTGGAGGAGACATTTATATAGGCCCCCAGACTGGAATAGATACTGCTTGCAAAAAGGAATGTCCTACTGTGGGGTTGTTCCTTAAATTCTTCAGGTGGAGAAAGGAGAAATAAAATTGTCAGAAAAAAGGAATATAGACTGTGAAGGGTTGAGTTCCACCCTCTAAGCAGTCTTCAGATTCCAGATAGGATTTAGAAGAGAGGGCTAGCAGGTGTTTGTCTTCTATAAATCTTGGCAGTTAATAGACTTGTATAGATCTGGATTTACATAATTTTTAAAATGCTTGATTTTTAAAAAAGCCTAAAATACCTGTTAAGAGAACGGTGCATGCATGCACAGTCCAAATGTTGACTGTATCTGGAGAATATTTTCATTTTAATGAGTGAGGGTTTTAAGAAGCAGATGGCTTGGTGAATCTAGGAAGGGATTTTGCTCGCTCTTTGTATTTCTTGATGAGAGTGTTGGTGTAATCTGAAGTCATGGTAGTGGTGTTTACCCTACTGCCTTTCCCTTAACTTCATGAGCTGGCCAGAGAGGGTCAGGTCTCAAGGCAGCTGAGCCAAGCAGGTGTTGAGGCAGAGGGGCCACAGTTGGCAGGGATTCCCTCGTGCTGTTCCCCCCTGTGCCTCCAGATCCGTGTGCAGTGGGAAAGGCCGGAGGTGAGAGGACTGCACCAGGGCAGAAGGCTTCACAAGTAGGTTGCATATTATTAAAAATGAGTGAGATGTTATCAGTACAAAACCTGAAATACCTTTAATGAAGTTTAGCTCCTGAAAATAACAGTTTAGAACCCAGTGGCAAGGGCAAATCCAGCCTCGTTTCTCCCACAGAGATGGTGGTTTGTCTGTTAAGTGAAACTAAGGAGAAAATGCACTTTCCTCAGGTACTGTGGTGTGTAAGGGAAGAAAGTCATTAAACCACATCTGTAAGCCTGCCTTAGCCATGAATCTTGGCAAGCTGAGCACTGGAATTTCTTGATAGATAGAGTGTTAATCAAGAATAGATATTCCAGGGTCTCTACTTGGTGTGTCATGTGCTTTGAAATGAAGATGAAAGATGTGAATGATTTGTCTTCTCATAAAGATCCTGGGAATATCATGTATTCCTTTAAGCTGTGATTTTGTTTTTAGCTGTGATTTAGGAAATAAAATGTAAACTCGAGGGGATTGAACTCATTAAGAAATAAATTTATGCAAAGGCTTCAGTTTACGGGGGGGAATTTTAGACCTCTGTAACTAGAACTTCTCTAGTATGTGGTGCCAGGTAGGAACTCTGTCAGTCTGTTTTGCCAAAGCTGATGTCCTTTAGTCATGTGGCTTCTTTCATGGGGTTCAGCACTTGAGCTGGAAGGTCAGTTAGGGAATACACTTTATTAAAAGCCAGTTCTGACATGCTTGTATTTTTCTCCGGTTTTCAAACCTTGACTGTTAAGTGTTGAAGAATGAAGCATAATTTATTGTCTCTGGAATGAGAAAGATGGATTTTTTCCCTCTTCAACTGCAGTGAGGGAAGTGAATGAAGATTCCCTCATTATTTTGTAAGACCCGGGGATATGAAGATAATATCTGGGTGATAAAACTGAGGTTCAGTAATTTGTCCTCAGCTACTAAAATTTAATTGAATGGGTGAGAAGTGGAGAATGCCTTAAATAACTAAAACAAAACAAGTAAAATCCACACAAGTCAGTGATCTGATGGGATACTTACTGTCGGGTTGGAAGCTACATGGTTTCCTCCATGCTCACAGTTACCAAACCTGTGTGAGGAGAAAATTGGAATTGCTTTTTGAAACATCTAAACAAGAGCCAGGGGATTTCTGCTCACCTTTCTGTGGCAGGGGTCTGTCAAGCACCTCTGGAAAGGCTGCATGCTGTGGCACCTTGGTGCCAGTGGCCACATCTCTTTCGTGGGTTCCATGTGCCCAAACCAGGGCCTGGGGTGGAAAAAGGAGCCCCCTTGTAATGCTGTGAGCCTGCTGGATCCCCCTTGGCTGTGTCCTGGCAGCTGCCTGACAGCTGTGGGTCCCTGTGCACGGAGTGCTGTGAGCTTTCCTGGCTGCAGGAAATCTTCAGCCGTGGGGAATCCCCAGGGAGCCTTGGGGTTACAGAGAGAAAATGAATTTTGGCACTGTGATCTGCCAGTTTGACTGTCCTCCGAGGCAGGACATTGGAGCTGTGTTTGTTGCTTTGGTCTGTGGGTCGGTGCTAGAAGAGTTTCAATGATGCTGTTTGAGGAGGAAATCTCAAGACTCCAGATTTTATTGCTTTCACAACTTTCCTTTGGAAGAAGCTGTGTTTTTAAGAAAAATCAGCATCAGTTTTATTCTTTGACAAGTACTACTTGTGATTCCATTTTTTGCTAATTATCACCTGTACTGCATTTTTAAACTTCTCCCTCCTGCCCCACCTTCCCCCAAGGTTTTAAGAATTTCAGCACTGTTTCTTATGTATATCCATCATCTGAGAAAGATGAAAATAGAATGAAATACTAGAAGAACCAGTTGGCTGGATTTCTTTCAACTTCTTTTGCATTGCCTAAAAATGTGGTGCTGAAAGCTTGTGTGTTATCTGACACAGAGCAAGATAAAAGGTGATGCTGATACTGTGTTATGAAATTTTGGGCGGGAAATGAATGTTAAAAGCTTTGGGATTTTTTGTTTATTTGTTGAGTCTTGTGGTGTTTGTTTTTTTAACAGGAATCTTACCCCTCTTCATCACCAATATGGTTTGTAGAATCAGATGACCCAAACCTGACTTCAGTCTTAGAGCGTTTAGAAGATATTAAGAAGAGCAATACTCTGGTGAGTGAAGTGTTTTGGTTTTTTTGGGCATTTACTTGGGCTTGGGTGTTTACTTGGCCTGGTCACATTAACAAGCAGGTCAGCTGGGTCAGTTTTAGGGTTATTTGGGGGATTTTATAAGTCTCTTCCAAAAAAACTTCTGAGCCAAAAGTAATCCGAAAGATTTGAGGCAAGAAGGAAGAGAGAACTTCTTTCAGAGAGCAAGCATTTAAGTAAAGTTTCAGCCCCAGTAATTACAGTGTGAAGTTTTCTGCAAATGATTAAACAGTGAAGTGGATGAAAATGTTAAAACTATGGAATAAAACAGCTGTTGTGGAGTTTTCTTTGCACAGAAATAATTACAGAGGCAAAACTTTGTACTATTGAGAATGTATATTCTCCAAAACGTGACAATAATACAAAAAATTCTTGGTTTCAGTAAAGGGAACTGGACCTGATGGCTTCTGGTTCCTCAGAATGTTCCTTAGGTACTGATACGTTTGAGCAGTGTTGTGACTTTGGACAATTGCTACTTAAAGGAAATCTTTGTATACGGGTTCTAGTGGTTATTTTGTATTTCAGAAGACTCTCAAGCATTGTATCTTACTTAAATATCCTTTTCAGGTAGTGATGGGAGCTTGGGGGAAGGCCACATTAATATAAAAATTAACTTTCCATTCTACGTAGGAAACTGTCCTTGAATAGTGCTTGGAAATAAATTTCAGTACAAATGCAGTTTGTTCCACAAAAAGGAGTATTGCAGCATACTGACAAATTCAGGGGATCTTTATTAAGAGATGATATTAACATTTTATGTTTATTTTGGTGGACAGAAATGTGATGCATATGAAACAAATCAGTCTGCAGAATACTGCTCATTGCATGGGTTCTGTGCTTAGTACTTGCCTGGTTTGGGAAAAATTGGGAATGTTCTTTCTTAGGAAAATCTACTTCTTGTTATGTTTACTGGGATAATGTTACTCTAGGACACCCAACCTTAAACAAGAATGTACAAATGTCTTTTTCTAAAGATAGTTCAGGATGCATTTGACTTCTAGCAGAAATAATTAGGAAACTGATAAAAGTGAGAGTCTTTGTGGGCCTTGCCGCAATTAAAAGCAGTTGTGGAGGAACATCAGTGCTTTAATGCGTTTTCCTGGATCTGATTGCACAAGATGTACGTATCTGTATTTTCTACTTCAGCCTAAAACTTAGACTAAACTACATTCAGAAGAGTATTACAAGTCTTAGTCTTTGTAAGTTTTGCCTAGAAAGACCCAGAAAGGGACAGTAGCAGAAAATCTGACCAAACGAGCTTTTTGCTTAAAGACACTTCTCAGAAGCTTGTGCAGCTTGAAGCTGCTGTGGCTGACATTCAGCCTAAAGCTTCTGAGCGAGATATTTCCTGTGTGCAGCTGCCTGCAGGAGGGTGGGCAGCTTTGCTGTGAACACGCATGGGACTGGCTGTGCTGAGTTGCATATGCACAAGACTGCCTGTGCACGCGGTAAGAAAGCAGCTTCTGCTGTCAAGATGGTACTTGCCCCTGTGAGAGCGGCTGGGTTGGTGTAACAGACACCAGTGATGGCCCGTTGGCTTCTCAGGAATCCACCCTCATCGTGCTGTGCCAAGGTGAAGGCACATGGGAGTGGCTGAGGAGGCAAATACTTGCACTACAAAATGTGACTTCTGGTTTTGCTCCAGAGACTTGGCTTGTGGGGTTTTGATTGGTTTTTTCCTCCCTACAACTCTCCCCTGTGGAACTCCCTCCCTTTCAATGGCATTGGAGCAGCTCACACACAGACTCCTTAGAGCAGAGTGGGAAGGGTTAGGGGACTACCTGTAGAAATCCAAAGGCTTCTAATTTATCGCAGTCTCATAAAAATTCACTTTGTTTAATTTAGAATAATCTAGAATGTTTCAAACCAGCTTTCATTTAATTTACTGCAGGTAAAGGATCATTAGTGCCATGTTGCTCTAAACTCATCGTTAAGAGAGCAGTCAGATTTTGAATGGGAAAAGGCAATGGGCTCTTCGGGAGCTCCACTGGTCACAGTGACTGTGCTAAAAGCACTGCCAGCACGTGTACCCTGGTTTAGCCTTCAGTGCTCACTGCCCTTTCTACCTGCGGTGTGACTTGTGACAGGTGGCAGCTGCTCGGGAAACTGAAGCACGTGCTCCTCAGGCACAAATGTTTTACATGTGGAAGCCTTGTCATTTGACATGGTAAAAGGAAAACTGGTTTATGATGTTGAAATCATGCACGTGTTTCCTGGAAAATCTCCTGTGGGTCTGAAACTCTGTTAGTTACCTTGCAGCAGCATGCTGCTTTTACTGTGAAAATTTGTCAGAACACTAAAAATGTTGAAAGTTTATTAAGAATGTGATCAGCATAGGTATCAGTAGGCTTGGACAGCTTAGCTGCTTGGTTGTCAATGCTGAACAAGCTTCATCTAGTAGATAAAGGGGCTACTAAAGAGTTCTCTCAGCCCCTAGTGTCTCCAGAATTTCCTTCTGAAAATCAGCCACACTTTAGACTTCTTAGGATGAAACTGCCCTCTGCCTTCTAGTGGCTGTGCTATGCAAAAGGGAAATCTTACTGCAATTCCCTTGTTCTGTTTAATATGATGGAAGTAACATGATGCAAGTCTGAAGCCTCAAACCTTATTTCATGAGATGTTAAATATGACTCTACCCTATTTGGAGGTTTGTTGTTTAAAGAGAACAGGGAAATGGGCTTAAATTCAGAGAGGCTGCTTTAATTCTCACACTCTAGATCTTAAACTTGCATGGAAGACGTCAAAAGTACCCAGTTCCTGGCATAAGTATGTTTACAGCTTGGATAAGCTGCTGTCTTGAAGCACCCTGCTTCTGTGTTAATAATTCCGCTTGAGTCCCACGTGGAGGCATTTCAGGGCAGAATGCTGTCCCTTGCCGACTGCCAGGGTGGCAGCAGCTATTTCTGTGCCGGGAGGCGCAGAGACCGAGGGCAGGAATCAGCTGTGCTTCACTTTCTGCGAGTGCCCGAGGCTGCTGGGGGTGGGGGAGGCCAGGCGAGGTACTGGCACTGTACCTGGTAGCCAAGGAGTGGCCACACTCCAAGTGACAATTATTGCTTCCATCTGTTTCCATTTGTAGCCTTCTTCAGCACTTTCTCAGTGCTAGGCTGAGATTTATTGATGCGTGTATTTTTATATAGATATTGTGGGTGTAGGTAGAGACACAGAGAATAATTAAGTCTTTCTGTGCTTAAACTGTACTTCTTAAATTCATTTTTCTTGGTAATCAGGAAACAGGGTGTTTCATAGTGAGCCCAGCAGGATATTAATATCATCAAAAGTATCCTCAAGTTGTTAATGCTTTCATACTGCATTAGGAAGATCTCTTCATACATAAAAAAGCCTCCCAATGTAGGCTGGGTTTCAGAAAAAAATTGCTCTAAACTGTTTTTGGATGTTCAGGATATTAAGATAGGAAACAAAATTCCAAGAGGTGTTTGTGTTCTAAACCAGCATTATGGTGTACACAAGAGCCACCAACTTCTCAGAACTCCTGAAGCATTAAGAATTATAGGGGTGTGTATTCTAATTGTATCATTTTTGTTCTTTTGATATTAATTATGATCACTATAACAAATTTATAAACATGTTGTTGTATTTGGTCACTTGAGCATTTCCCCTTCTGCAGGCTATCCACACTGCTCCCTTCCCCTGGCGGTTGTGCGTTCTGGTTGCTGTTTGCTTGGTGCTGTAGGCAGTTTGTATTCCAGGGAAGCTCCTGGTGTACTCACAGCTCACTTTTCTTCAGTAGCCTCAAAGTGTGTTAAGCATTCATTTTACATTAGTCAAGCCTGTGAAGTTACCCTGGAAATACATTTAAGTTATTAATACATGACAGAAATCTGCTCTCCCTTTTGATGTTCATGTACATACCAGCACATACCAAATCATGCCAGGCCCTGCTTAGAGCACAGGGTTGGATCAGATGTCTTCCAGACATGCCTTTCAGCTCAAATTACCTTGTGATTTTTCATACAGATGAGCAGAGGATAAGGGATAACAGTGATGGTGATCCATGGCAGAAAGATCAATGGTGTGAAATTAATTCCTGTGGAGGAAAAATGTCGCAATAAGGAAGAAGGGTGCAGGGGTTGTACAGGCAGGACCAACTTCTTGCTCTCCCACCGCCTTTGCAAATTGTAGCCGCTGATTTCACATAAAGCAGCTGATCTATAAAAATGAGCTGCAGTGTGGGTTGCATTCAGCTGACCCTGGAGTGGAGAATCCTGCCAAGGAAGGGGGTCCCTGCTCTCAGCTGCAGGTCTCTGCCTCCCCTTCGTGATGGAATGGTGCTTGTGTGCTGAAGCAGGAATTCATCTGCCGCAGAGCTGATAAGTTGTGTGGTCTCTGGTGCCAGTGGAAGGTGCAGATGCTGCTGAAGGCCCTTGTCAGACTTGGCCGCTGTAGTTTGCCCCAGGCTGTGCCAGCAGTTTGTTGTTTTGGGGTTTTTGCTGTTCCTTGCTTGCGGTGCTGTGCTCAGGAGCAAGGGCAGCTTGCAGCGTGTTCGGTCCTGGCTGCAGAATTCCTTCTGAATTTCAGTTCAGGGGACAGGACATTTCCTGGGGAGGAGGGGAGTGAAGGAAGCAGGGCAGGAAGCAGTTCTCTGCTCTCCAGCCCTTGTCTCTTTCTGTCAAGACACATCTGATAATGTGTTCATGTGTTTTTCCAAGGTCAGTGCTAACTGAGCAGCCCAGTGCTGACGGTGGCAGTCTTCCCTCACCACTTAGATTTATTTTTGTGTGATTCACAGAAGATGTAAACAAATTACTGTCTCTGTGAGAAAAATTACAGCTCCTGGAATTGTGTGGTTTTTGGCCAAAACCTCTCATGTCTCATGTATGTGCTCCTAAGAAATGAGGTGCTGGTACCCCAGTCCTTTTGGTGATACCTGCTTTATTTTTGAGTTAGGTTGATTTTCTGCTTTATTTTTGAGTTGGGTTGACTCTCAGGAATGATGCAGAAGCAGCAGACATGGTGTGGTGATGTTGTAATGCAGGCTGGGATCTCGGTTCATGGCCTCAGATGGATAAATAACATTCCTGTTAAACACAATGTGGAATTCTGCTGTAGAAGGCAAAAGCACTGAAGCTTTCAGATAGCATAAGGGCAACATTTGCTTATGGCTGCCAGTGATTTGGGCTTGGAAATGAGCTCTTAACCCTGGAGAGACTGAATTTTTCACTTCCAGTGGGTTAGGGTGAGAGCCTTCAAACTGGCCAATACCAAGGCTTTAGCCATGTATTTTGGAGTGTGTGGGCAGAAATGGGTGTCTTGCACGCTGCCCTTGGCAAGTGGCAGGACAAATTCTCCTTGGTATCTGGAAGAAAAGTCCATAAATGGATGTATCATTTTTGCAAGCTTCATCTAGGGTGTTATTTTGCAAATAATGAGGTGTTGACCCTTTTCCAAATGGATTTTGCAGTCCTTTTTTTTTGTTTTCTTGACATAGCTGTGCAAAGGCCTTGGAACAGTTAGGAAATGCAGTAGTACAGTCTTTCATGTCTTGGCCTTGACTAGGAATCTGAGGCTGCCTAGAGAAAGCTAACAGCTGTGGGAATCAACTTAATTAGTGTGGTGATCAAAAAGCAAACAATGTTTACTTCTGCAGAAGAAGGTTTTTCTGGCTTGCGTTAGTGCGTGTGAGGTATTCCCTGGTTTGCAGCTGCCAGAGCAGGGTCAGTGGCACGCTGCAGGTTGCAGCCAGGAGCCAGAGACAGCAGCAGGTTGTGCCTCCCCCGACAGCAGATACAGCAAACACGGTGCCCGGGCTCCAGCTCAGAGCCTGCCTGGCCCCGGCACTTGGACAGGGCTTGTCTTGCCTCTGCTGCCTCGCTGGCGTGCCCTGGAAAGGAATTCAGGATATGGGAAACCAGACTGTTCCTCCTTGGTTTCTTGGAGATGTGGTTTTTTAAGCTGGGCAATGGGAAAGGACCATTTTGTCTCCTGGGTGACCATTTGCTTATTCCGTAGTGATTTGTGGTTCAGACACCTCTGTTTGGAATAGATGATGCTGTCAGGGCAGGTTATTTTGCTGCTCATGGCTTTCTTCTTAGACATAGGGAGATGAATGGGACTCATCTTTAACTTGCCTTGTCCTTGAGTTTCTATTGTAGGGATTTTACTACAAAGATTAGAGGAAATTTTATTCCAGCCTGAGCAGATTTAAATGCTGTACACTGACTTTAAGTTCAGTATGAATGTGTGAAGAAAATTCAAAATATATTGCTCTGTGCTTTGGTTTAAATAAACATTTCCATGTTTTCTTGTTTTTTAATAGCTTCTTCAGCAGCTGAAGCGATTAATATGTGACCTCTGCAGATTATATAATCTTCCTCAGCATCCAGATGTTGAAATGTTAGATCAGCCATTGCCAGCTGGACAGGTAAATTAAAAAGCTGTGGACACCTTATGCCAATAAAGGAGTTGTTTTTTCAGCTCCAAGAAACAAGATAATGGCAATGATTAAACCTCGTGTAAGCCAGAACTGAGATGTGAAACACTTCCGCGTTACGGTGTCTTCAATCTGAATTTTGTTTGCAAAATCCGTTTAATAATGGTGTGATAATATTGCACAATTCCCTTTGAAGTTTCTGTATCACTGAAAGGTGTGTGTGTGATACCAGTGCTGTCAAGTTTAATGCCCTCCTAAACACCGGTGAAGCCGATTGCTGTGCACTTGGAGTGCTTCCCAAGCTGACTTTTTCTGGAGCGTTTGGCTCTTTGTGGAAGAGTTTGTGTTTTACAGTGTGCACTTGGCTGAACTGCTATTGATGTTTTCTCCTTCAAGCCCTTGCAGAGACATGGGATGTCAATGCCATATGTTCCTTTGGGTAGGGAGGTGCCTTGTTTACTTCTTGTGCACTTGGAAAACTAAGAATTGTGAAGGCCTGTGAGGTGTTTTTGTTAACCAAAGTGTTTTCTATTGTGCTGAAAACAGAACTGGTAACTGTCAGTAACTGTTCTTTTTTTGTATTTTTATTAAGACTATGGGATCTTCTTTTGCTTGTACACATTAGGATGACATGAGTGCAGAAAAACTCCTGTAGAGTAACAGATGGTTTTCCTGTGGTGACAGTACTGTAATAATGACAAATAACTTGCTTAACTTTTGGTCACATGCCCGATTGTAATCCTACAGGTCTTTTCTCTGAGCCACCCACTCAGCAGTGCAGCTGTAAGGCAATGGGCTGTGATCTTAGGGTGTAGCTTTGTGAGGGGTCTCACCTGTGCTGTGAAACTCAAAAACAAACCTGTGGAAGGTTTCTTAGCCACAAATGTCAGACAGTTTGCAAGTTAAATAAGAGTGGCCTTAGTAACTCTGACCAAAGATCCATCTGGTCCCATATATTGTCTAGAACAGTCATTCCTTCCTTGCCAAAGGAGGAGTAAGCAGAGGACGAGCATATCAGAATGCTCCTGAGTATTCCTGCAGCTCAGACTTCTGAGCTTGGAGTGGTACCCTGAAATAGAAAGTCGTGAAAAGTGATCTCAATGTGTTGTTTTGATATTTCCTCAAATAGTCTAATAGCAGTGGCTCCATGATGGTAATAGTGGCTGCACAGAAGTTCCAGGTAGTGAGAAAAAGAATCCATTAAGTTCTAGGGGTTTAAAGTTTGTTGGGTTTTTTCTTTCTAGGGGTGTAGCAGGCAGATGGATTCTAGTCAGAGCCATGATCTGGTTTCATGGTTAAGAGGTTGTGGGTTGTAACCCACTTGATGGGTTGCCTTTGTCACTGTCTCAGAATAGGATGTTCCTTTTCTGAATCTGAAGTTTCTCCTTACAGCTTCATTGGAGTTAGTTGTGACATTCTGTTTATTTTTTCTTCATGCAAATATCTCTTCACTGTCACACTCCAGGAAAGCATCTTTATGCATCTTACACATTAAACTCCAGTCCTTTGCAGATAAGGGTAACTTTTGCATTTACTGCTTCTCCTTGAGAGTAGACTTGCTGATTTTGAAAGCAAGGAGCATGTGCAGAATTCATGCAGAACCTTCATTGTTGTATTGCAGAATGGAACAACAGAAGAAGTTACATCGGAGGAGGAGGAAGAAGAAGATATGGGTGAAGTATGTCTATATGAGTTTGTTGTCCTAATCCAGTAGAATTCTGGCATTTTGCTCTGCAATGTCTGGCTAATAATTAAACTGTAAAATGTAACTTCCCTGGAGTTCAACAGAAAAGATAATTAAAATCTGGATGTTTACCTGAATGTCAGCTTTCACTTCAACCACAAAACTAGTGAAATTTTCTTCTTAAACCTAGATCTCAGCTGTGAGGTACTTGGATACAGAGAATGGGACATCTGTTTGTGCTTTAGTCAAACAGTACATAACATTGTGTGCCAAATCAGTAAGTTTTTGCATTGTTAACTCCTATTTCAAGCAGCATGTGAACTGGCTGTGATACAGTTGGAAGTGCCTCCCAGATTGAAGCAGACTGGCTAAGAGTAAATCAGTTTGCTGACTCATGAAATGGATGAGCTAGTTTTTAACTGTAATAAATTGAAGGAAATGGAACGACGTCGGAACAGACAGACTGAATTTTTATGCCCATGTCTGGCAACATGGCGCTCTCTTTAATGAGCTTTTTAGTTGTAAGAATCACCCTTTTTGCTTGCTTCTACTTTAATGTTAGAATAGCTCTGAGATGCTTGCTTTTTGCACCGCTACAGATTGCCTTATTATAATAGAACTGTTCTGACTACTGCAGATTTAGATTTTTAATGAAGGTGTACTAAGAATTAACAACTCTCTCTGAACAAAAGATTTTCCCATAAAAAAGATCTAAATGTTATCAAGTTCTTAAATTAATTTGAAGCAGCCTTTCTTATACCACGTTTAGCCTGATCCAAACTGTTTGCTGGAGCCGGTGTTTCTGTAAAGGTGGGGTGTCCCATATCCTGCTGCCACAAGGCTCTTGTTGCTTACAGACTTCTAGAGTAGCCTTTTGCATTCTGTTGGGGTTACTTTGCACAAAAAAGAAATGGTCTGCCATTATTTATAAGCTGTCAGGGGGCATTGTGTGTGGCAGTAATACCTGCAACTTGTAACCTAGTCCCATTTAGAAATCAGTTCTAAATGGAGAAGCAGTTTCCAGTTCCTCAGCTCTACCATTGGAGAACGTGAGCATTTTAAAGAATACTCAGGCTGAAGTCAGTTACAGTTGAGGGAAGCAGTGTTGTCAAATGCACGAGGTGTGTTCCTTCTGCAGGCTGAGTTCTCCTGCCATGCAAGCAGGTGGTGCATGGAGAGCAGCCCCAGTGGCAGAGCTCTGCGTGCTGGAGGATATCTGGTAGTTGTGTAACCAAAGCCTGCTGCTGTGGCTGCTGCAGTGCTTCCTTTCTCCTGGCAGGCTATTTACATCCTTCCCCTGCTCTCCACAGGCAGCATTTGAGTCCCCCTAAGGCAGTTGTCTGAAGCTCAGTGCTCCTCTGTGACAAGATAAGGCCCTCTCAGGATACAGAGGGCCAGGCTCTTCAGTGCCTTGGTCTAGAATGTGGAACAAAGTGTTGGCTTGTGTGATCAGAATGCTTGACCACAGAATTTTGTCTTGCATCCGGATTCCAAAATTACTACATCTAATCTTTAGCTGAAATGTTAACCTTGAATAAAGTACACGTAGTTTTCTGATATTTCACTTTCCTGAAGGGTTGCTGCAGCCCTGCCAGATACGTTAATCACTGCTTGCCAGAAGTGGAGTGTAGCTGGGATTCTAATTGTGAGAGATCTGCCTTCAGAAACATCTTGGAGCCACCCAAACTTTGGGTACTCTTGGATTTGCAAGTCCTGTTTGCCACCTACTTCAGTAGGCTAATTCTCTACAATCCTATCTTCTTGCAGGGGTTGTGCGTGTTTCTGTGGCTAGAAACCTGTTGTGAATTCGGGTTTCATTTGTATTATGAAGGCTCCCTGTACATCCAGTGGATAGTGTTGGCCGAGAGTGAAGTTAGAACAGGATAGAAATGGCATCCAACCATCCCAAATACGTGGTGCTGTGCAGTGTGGGACTATCCCAAGTGCCCTTGGAGAGGGTTTCATTGAATGAAGAGCACAGTACAGTTATTTACAGTTAACTTTCCTCTCTCCTGTAGGACATTGAAGATCTGGATCACTATGATATGAAGGAGGAGGAACCAGTTGATGGGAAGAAATCTGAGGATGAAGGCATTGAAAAAGAGAACCTTGCAATCTTAGAAAAAATCAGAAAAAATCAAAGGCAAGATCACTTAAATGTGAGTTAACGATTCCATGCTTTTTCTTTGCAATACTTCTGACTTCAAAATAGAGACGGTTTTGAGCAAAGAAAGCCAACTGCTGTGCACCTGGACCATAAATTAACCTGTAGCTGACTGTTTAACTGCTCATCTCATTTCTAGAAGCATCCATGTGGTTGTCTCTCTGTTTCTTGCTTGGTGCCTTTGTTACAAACATTAGTTCTCCTTGCAGAATCAGCAGAATGCATCTAGGCTGAGAGCGTGACTTTTGTTGCCAAACCCTTATTAAAGTAAAAAAATAAAGCCATATTTAAAATTGACTGTATTAAAAGTCATGGGTGACTTACAATACTTGGTAAACCTGTGCTTTAAATCCATTTTATGCATGAGTTTATTTTTCAGTAATAGCTATGCCACCTGGAAGTTACTGAAGGGTGGTGGATTGTTGTGCAGTTTTTTTATTGCCATCATAAAGCAAGGGGCCTTCAGCAGTTCTGCAGCTCTGTTGTCAGTTTTCTGAGTGATCTTGCCAGCAGGCAGTTGTAGAAAAAGTACTTGTTCTCCAGAGGTTTGGAAATGTTCTGTCACAGGTGCCAAGTTCCAGAGAGGCTTCTGCTTCTCAAAGGTGCAGGTAGGAGGGTGTGATGCTGTCATACAAACCTTAATTTTATTTACCCTGACTCCCAAAAAAAGCAAAGCTTTGGTTTCATAGAAGCTTAACATGTGTAAAATATGAAAGTTAATACTTCTGTTTATGATCTGCTTCAGCCAAAGGGTTTTACAATGTTAACACCCAAACCTGATTGGCATTTCAGGGTTTAAAAGCAGGTAAGTATGAGGTCCCAAACTGCTTTTGCTGTATAGTCAAGTCTGGTTTTGAGACTTGACTAACCATAAACACCGCAGTCACTCACTGGTTTTGTTTAAACTTGAATGTTCACAGTCTGACAAGATGCCTAGTGAGGTTTTGTGTGTTTCTGTGTGTATAACTCGCTCCTAATAGTAAAGAGTCTTTCATTGTTAAAGAAAATGTATCCTCTTGCAGCCTGAAAGGCATGGCCTGCTTTACAATCATTAAAATCTGGTAGAACAGAAAAAAGGTTTTTGTAGTGTCAGCATTCTTCCTCGGTGCAGAAAGCCTCTTTAAACTGCAGGTTTTCTTTTGCTATCTGTTCTTTTCCTATTTGACAAATACTGCCTTTCCTTTTGCTTTTTCCCTCCACATTTCGTGGAGCTGCAATGAACACTGCTGGTTTTCTGTTTGACAACAGCAGATTCAACTTACATAATAGCTGCTTCTCATGCCAAGACACTCTCGCTGATGCTGGTGCATAAACAAGGTCAGCTGAGTACAGGGAACAGGGTATTCAACTGCTGCTGAGGAACTGTGGTATTTTTGTGGGTCACCAGAAATAGCTGTGCTGCTGAAATAATTTCTCAAAGGACATGTGAGGGTTTACTCTTAGGTGCTGGAGAACCAAGAGCTGTAGCTGTGCTACTGACCTAGGGAAGAGCTAACCCAGTAGCACTGCAATGGTCCTCCATGCTGCCAGAGCAGGGGACTTCCAACAGAACGTGTGAACTGTGCTTGAGGAGAGCAGAAGCTTGCTGAGTGTCCTGACACAAAGCAGAACTTAGATCTGCACAGCCCTCACCACTGGGTTTCTTAGAGGACAGGATGAGCTTCACAAACTTCAATGTAGTGGCTGAACATGGTCTGTTTTTTACAGGAGCCTTTGGGGATACTTTGGTTCCTCAGCAGAGGCCAGTAACACAAACCCATGCCATTTCCATGCTGCCTGTTGGAAAAGGGAACGTGCAGCATAAGGCAGGGCTTTCACTGGTGCTCAGGGCAGCCAGGAGACTTCGCAGTTCCTTTCCTTGTTCTTTGGCCCAGGTCGATGGGCTGTCCTGTCTCCCCCTGGCTGCAGCGCAGGCTGGAGTTGCAGATCGTGCTCACGGGAAACCTGTGCACACACTCCCCTTCTCATTTATTCCTCATAGGTTAAAGACATTTTCCTGCTTCTCATGATGTTGTCAGAGGAGTTTTTAGGGTTTATGTGTGTTGTACAAGTTAAGAATGTGTATTTACTAATTTTGTAAATGAGTTCTGTCCTTGGCAGAATCCTTAATCCCGTTCTTCTTGCTAGCATCAGGAAATAAATTTGGCTTGTGGTAGAGTATGTAACTTGGAGCAAGAATTAATCCTCCTTTTAACATGGTAACAACTTTAAAGAACCACTTGCTTACCTGGAGTTAAAAAAGGTCTTTGAACTGGAATCATTAACTTCAAGTATTTAACAACTTGCTGCTGCTTGCTTTCAGAGGTCTCTCCCCACACAGTCATTTCAGAGATTAATGCCTTTCTTATTTAGATAATGCTATTAGCTTTTCTCATTTCATACTGAGGAGTTTAAGCACTTCCCTTTAGAAGTCTCCAGTGTCTCTGCTTTCATCTTCAGATTTTATGAAATCTAAGGTGTCATTTCTATTTTTAGTCTAATCCTTGAAGGAAGAATGAACCTACTTTAACTTCTAGGAATGAATGTGCTTCTGCACAAATACTGAGAAAGTTCAGTGACAATGGAACTTGTGCTTTTTAGCTCTTTTTGGGTCATTTTAGGTTTCAGTTTATTTTCTTGGAGAAATTTTCATGTTTTGTTTCAGCAGGTAATTTTTGGTCTTGTGGCTAAATCATCTGAAATGTATTGAGTGAGGAGATTTCCTGCAGTGTTCTGGTGTGTTCACAGTATTTGTCTAATCAGACAGGAAACAAACAATCAGATCTTTGGCTATAAAACCACAGTGAACTGCACCTTTTACCTCCTGTAACTTGGGGGGAACAGCAGGCTGTGGGTGCATTTTGAGGGTTGGGAGGGGAAAAGAAACCCCTGACAACTCTGTGGCCTTGGCACAGCAGGGCAGTGGCGAGTGCTGGTCCGACTGCGGCACAAGTTCTGTTTCTGACAGTGGCAGAAGCTCATCCTTGGGGGGAAGAGTTTGAGAACAGGACAAGCTTGTGGTGATGCATCTCTTGAATATTTTTCATGTCCAACAGTTGTGGCTGTGGGCATTCCTGCATCAGGTATTTCTGTTATTTGCAGCTCTCAGCAGCTGGCACGTTGTCAGCATAGATGCTTCCTCTTGTAGCAGGGATTTCTCCAGCTTACCTGCTCGTTTTTCTGGGGAGCCACAAAATACTCTAGTCAGGAGAGGATGATCAAGGGAGACTTTTTGTGCCTATTTGATTACTTATTAGGAAAAAAAAGCCACTTGGGTCTGGTCTGGCAGCTCAGTTAACTACTTCAGATGAAATGGCTTTGCCTTTCTGCTCTTGGCATCAGCCCCACGTGACAGATACCTGGCAGATGCCATGGTTGACCAGTTGTTTCTGAGGCAGTTGCAACCATAAATCTTACTGTCACAATTTGAGAAATGGGAACTTTATCTCCCTTGGAGTGTCAAGTCCCACTTTTCCAGAAGGATACTGTTATTTATATCAGAGTTCAGTCTTTGAAATTATAACTTGCATGTAGTGAGTTATGGAAAAAGTTTTTAATTTTAGTATCACTATAGTCAAAACTGACCTCAGTGGTCTGTGTCGTGCAGTGGTGTGATGCAGGTCGTGCTCCCTTCTAAACTGCACTTGAGCAGGAGCTGCCAAGCCCACAAGTGACCCCAGAATGAAGATGTGTTTCAGAGCAGTGGTGTTTGGCTTTAGGCTTTACCCCCAGGTTTAGCTGTTACCTTCCTCTCCAGGTTCCTCCAAGCGTAGTTCAGAGCACGTGAAATAAGCTCCTGTGCTAAACTTCTTAAGTTAAGCTTGCTATCCTCCTTCTCCTGCTGGTGGATTACTGGTTTACAGTCTATGGAGTTTTTAGAGTAGCAAGTGTAACTATATTTAGTGCTGCTATGTAAGGAGTGGCAGCCCAACTAGAGACTCCTAGGGAAAAAAGGTGAAAAACAGTGTTACAGACAAAGTGTGCTGAGGCTGCTTACACACACTAAAACAAACTTCTTTAATACCACTTCATTTTATCAGCAGTTATAATGACACTCAGGGGGATGTGGGTGTGTTAAGCTTTGGTTTTTAAATGTCTCCAGTATAGAAAATACTTAAAATTATTTAAATACTTAAATTTTCTTCTGCCAAGAGGAGCTTCCAACATTATGTATAGAAATTCAGTAGTTGGATTGGATGGAAATAGAGATGCAGTGAGAGAGGTAGTTTTCCACAGGATGTCTTAGGCAATTTCAGAACGAGCTAGATGGCCAGTGTTTATAGGTTGATAATCTGTGGAAAGTGTAAGACAATTCCTTCTTTCAGTAAGAAATGCAGTAGAAGGGTCAAGGATCTGCACAGAAGAAAGCCAAAATCTTGACACTTGTCTATGAAATTTCTTTCCTCCAAACTCAACGTAGTGATTAGTCTCAATCTTAACACTCCAAGAGCTCAGCAACTATACAGAGAATGGTGGTTAAAACTGTTGTGTAACACAAGTGTAATGATTCCTTTTTCAGCTAATCTGTAAATAGTGGGCATAAATAGTAGTAATATGCAGGTAATGCATACAAACAACCTTCTTCTGTAAAATTTCATGTACTTGGTGTTAGAGAAATCCCTTTTTTGTCTGATACAGCTCTGTAGAGAGGGGAATAGCAAACTGGGAAATTGCTTGTCTGAAGCCCTGTCTTTATGTAGCTTCTGTTTAATCAGATGAAAAGAGTTGCCTGTTATTTGCATGTTTAATTACAAGGTTCATCCTTCATACCGGTCTGTTAAGAAAAACTAGTGGAATTTCAGAAATCAGCATAATTAAATCAAAGGCATATGAAAATGAATAGCCTTAAAAGAATAGTCTCCAGATTCCAGGGTGAAGCTAAGCATATTATTTGATACTACTGGATAAAGATGACAGAGGACTATGTGGAGGCTTTAGCATCAAGTAACTGTTACTGATATTTAATTCTTATTGAGAAGTAATTTGGTCCTACAAGACCTTGTAGAATATAAAACATCACTGTGGACTTCAGGCAAACAGGGATGGTGTTTCAGGTATTAGGCAATGGTCACAGCTGCTTCATATTCTTACAGAAATACCTTTCTGATGCTTCTGTCTGAAAAGGATGTGTTTGTAGATGTTTGTAGTGTCTGGAAGGAAACTGAAGAAATAAATATCCTTGAATTTTTACATGGAGTAAAACAGCAGATTCGTTGACTTATTCAGTGCTTGATACAGACAAGCTGAATTATTCTGGGTGGGTCTTTATTTGGTAGTGGGGTGGGTTTATTTTTTGCCATGATTTCTGCCCCCCAGCCACGCTTACGAGCTCCGTGTATCAGCCTGTATTTCAGTGGCACTGACTGAGGAACAGGAGCAGAAGGGAGCTGGAAGGGTCTGATGGAATAATCTACCTTTGGGAAACAGACTGGTGGTGAAAGCCCAAGCATCACAGGGTCAGCGTTTGGGGTGGGAACTGCCTTGCCTCATTTGGAGTCCCTGTTCTGTATTTTGAATCTTACAATGCAAAGGTTTTTCTCTCTATTTTTCAAAACTCTTGAACCTAAAGTGGTATTTTGGGTGGGATGTATAAACAGAGTAATCACATAACACATAAGAAAATTGTGTATTAAGTTTTGCCTCACTTTGAGGTGCTGAGTAGTACAGAACTGAGCTCTAAATGAACAGAAGAGATTTTTACCCTGGTTGCATAAATAACAAGGACTATGACAAGTCACAAGAAATACTTTGTATTTTGAGGTTTACTTACCTTAGTCTTCCTCTGTGTAGGTGTTGATTTTTGTCACTCAATTGCAGTAAGTATTGCTTTTGTTCCACGTTTTCTAAATTCACTGGTTGGTCTTACTTGTCTGGAAGCTGCTGTTCTAGAGTGGATACTTCCCAGCTCCTGTAGCTTTTTTCATGACCAAATAAAAATATACCTCGGAGAAAGCAATAAAACCTTGTGTAGAAGCTTGTTCTTAGGATTAGCCTTACTCTTCTTCCCAGTGTGTAAAAGCAGAATGTAAAATTAAATATTTCTCTCTGAGGTGTGCTGTGCATCCATCTTGGAAATTAAAATGCCAAAGAGATTTAGCTTCTTTACAGAAAAATAGCTGTTGTACCGTGATTAAAAGTTTGTATCACCTACAGCGTTAGTTGTATATGCTAATGTGCTTCTTTAGAGGGAGGGCCTTGTTTCTCTGGAGTAGATTTTGCTCTCTAGAATATTTAACTTTTCAGAAACCTAATTCTCATACAGAAATTAATATATTGTTAATACCTTCTAGTTAGTGTAACTTTGTAATATAAAGCTGTTTGTAAATATTACTTTTCACTTATTTGGAGTCTTTTTTGTTTGTTTCAGGGTGCAGTCTCTGGGTCAGTTCAGGCTTCAGATCGACTTATGAAAGAACTCAGGGATATATATAGATCACAGAGTTATAAAACAGGTAAAATGCCTCAGATTTCCCTTTTTAAAATACACTTTAAATGAATTCTCTTGGGAAATGCTTCCTGCTATATTTTCTGTGTTTTGTTGTCCTGTGTTTGTTTATACATGTGTGTTTGTGTGTGCACATATGTAAAAATACATAGATTCATTATATATACTCTTATTACATAAAGTAATTTTTTTGTGGAGACAAGAAGTCAGGACATACATTCCTTGGAATAATGATGTGAATTACAGTGGAAAACAAGCTTGTATTTTAATTGAGTTTGAATAATGACCAGTAATTATCTTTAGGTAGTGGATGACTGTTTCTTATATTCCATATAGGAGCTGTATTTGAACTAGCTCAGCAAAGGATTAAGCATTTTGTGTTGTCTGAGTGTTACTATGTTTGAAATTGAAGTTACAGATTTTGGGCAAGTTGCATTCCTCTAGGTGTGCCAAAGAGACAACTCCATCACTGCAGCCAGGTGTGAGACCCTGTGCAGGCCAGGGGGCAACAGGAGGAGAGTTAGTAGTTAGAGAGTCATTATAAACTTAAATACTCTTCCACTCTGCTGAACTTCTGCCCATATTTATTTCTAGTGGGCATAAATCTCACTTGGCAATGCCATTTCAATCGTGTGTAAAAGAAGAGAGCTGAAGGGACAAGAGGTTCCTGTCTTGGTTTGTCATATTGAACTTTTAGGTCGATTGTTTCATGCATGGAGGTGCTGTGGGCAGTGGTAAAACGTCCAGGGTGTAAATCTGAGGCGGTACCCTGCTGTGGATCTCATGTAGCCTACTTCTTTGAGCTTTGCTGCAGCTGAGTGTGCCCTAATCACCAGGAAGGAATGGATTAGTGGGTCTAGGGAAGACCTAGAAATAGATCTGTGTGAAGTCACGGGGGAGGGATGCTTCACTGCCCAGTTTTGATCTTCAGGGTTTGCTTTTGTGATTAGAATGAAGGCTGGCTATAACAAACCAGCTTGGCTGTAAAGGCTGCTGTGTGGTGCTCAGTCGTGTGGTGCCACCGGAGTCAGCCAGGGACCCCTGGGCAGGTGTGGTTGGAGATGGGGATTTAGGCTTTTTAATGATGCCGTTTCTTGGCTTTAGATAAACAAGTCTTAACTAGTTGCAAGAGACTGATCTCTTGATGTAGGAAAGCAGGCTCTAAATTATGAGGAAGAGCAAATCCTGCTAAACTTGACAGGAAGTTGAGGTTCTAAAGGCTGAGTGCAGTGACTTACAGCTAATGACTTCAGAAATATGTGAAATACTGCAGCTGGACGGCTCGTGTTGATCTCTGAAACATGGTAATGAAGTAGTGTCAAGTGGAGGTTGACACTGCAAAGCTGATGGCAGTTCTGCTTTGAAACACCGTCCTAGTGACACATTTATTAGGTTTTGCCAGTAAATGATGCTGTTTGTTATGAAACTTACCTAGATTCATTCCTTAGGGCTTCATTTATTCTTTGCCCTTGAGTGAATTTATGTTAGCGGTTCTTTTCCTTCACGCAAAACTCCTGCTTTTATAGCCTAGTTCTGCCTTCTGTTAGATAACTGCCACCCTGTGCACAGGCTGTGGCAGGTAATTGGCTTTTTTAATGTCATTTTTGTTCAGAGTACTTGCTCCATGGTCCATTTTCCCCTAAATTTAATTTCTCCCTACTAATGCACAAAGGGAACCATGGTGAAGCTTACAGGTTCTGATAACTGTTGCAAGGTAGTTGAACGCTGTGTTCATTTCTTTGGAACACCAGCCAGAAAGGCTAAGGCTGATTTTAAGTTGGGTAAGGATCACTTTGTTTAGTTTGCATAAGGTTACGTGTTTTTAGGACTGACAATAGGACAACACTGGGAGTTCTGAAGCGAATAATATTAGAAGCAATAGTCTTTTAAATTTTTCTGTTTTCTATTAGACTGTTTTATTAAAAAGTACTATTAAAAGAGACAGTGGCTTCAGCTGTAGGTGTGCATTCAGTAGTATCTATCTCAGGAATTAATTTCCTTTATCAATTGAAGTAATGCTGTTGGAGTTCAAGCAAAAGATGACAACAAGCTTGCTCCAAACAGCAAAGTTCCCAATCTACCTGGGAAATCTAGGGGAAGAATTGCCTTAAAGAAACTGGAAATAATTTTCTTACGAGCTGACAGAAACAAAAAATACTCCAGCAAATTAAGATACTCTGTTGTGAATTAGACAGTTTCATTAACCTGTTTAGATAAGGGGAGCCACAAGTCCTGCAAAGTAAGATTATCTCATTTCCAGATAACAAATTGGGGATTTGCAAAGGACTTAATGTAATTTAGGGGATTGGGAAAGGAGGGCAAGAAGCAAAGAATTTGGGGATGTTCCATGAAATCTTTTCTGTTCATATCTTTAGCATCTGTTTTTTTCATATATAGTTCATGTAAACTTCAGTTTACTGTTTTTATCCAAAGACTGTATGGAGTTTACCACTTGATACAGTAATGTTGCCATAAGTAAGACATTGCCTATGTTTTGAAAGGAATTTTTTTTCTTTCTGCATTTCGGTTTCTTACTTTTTTTTGCTTTTTCATGCTTCTGTGGGGCTCTTTTTACTTGATCACCTCTTTTACTTGATCGGCTTTGAGTAATAAAAAACCCACCCTGTGTTTAAGCAAGAGGAACCTATCTTGATTCCTTTCCTACATTAAGGACCTCTCAAAAACTGCTATTAATCAGATAAATTCTTTTTGACAGGAACCTTTTTCCTCTTACTGCCAAAATTACAAAAAAAGCATATGATTACTTCCAAATAACACCTCTTGATATTCAGAACCCCAAACAACGCCCTCCCTTTGGATACTGCTAAGTAGCTTCTGTATGTGACTGGTCCTGGGCTGTGGCTGGGAGCAGGAGTCCCAGGGTGCTGGGAGGAGTGCAGGAGTGGGGCTGGAGGCTGAACAGAGGGATGGAAATTCTCCTGGGATCTTGCAATGTTTAGGTTGGTGTCAGGATCCTTACTGGAAGTTCTTCCCTTGTCTGTCATGAGTATTCTGCGTTCGTGCTGGAGGCCAAAACTCCGATACTGAGAGGCTGCTTCTTCGCAGGCTTTGCTCCCATTTGGATGCAGGTGGAAGAAAATCCTCTGGGTACAACAATGGAATAGATTTGTCATTAATGAACAGAGTTCTGAATGTCAACTCTTTTGTTGTTACATCAGAGTAGTACAAATTGAAATTCTTACAGTTTGTGACTTACACTAAGGGCAGTTCAGAAAAGAGTGTCCTTGGATCTGGGGAATTGGAAAAAGGCCTTAATAGCTCCTTTGGTTGGTCCTCAAACAGAAATGTCAGGTCTCTGAAGTAGCTGCTGATTAAAAGGGACATGGAGAGCACAGTGAGGATGTGTTCAGGCCCACACTGTTATTGTAGACATAGAAAAACTAGAAATTGTGCTCTTGGCTGCAGTACCCACTTGTTAGTGGCACTCGCTAAGGAGAAACAAGCATGGGTGCTTTACCTTTGTGCCAAGTGTGGAAATGCTTTGGAAATAAAGGTGTCTGGACAGCTTGAAATGTCATCTGTACTCCATGTACTAATGATCATAAGTTTGAGCTGCAAGATGATTTTTATGCTAGAATAATAAAACTCAGAAATTAATATCCGTGTTCCTTGGGGAGAATGTAGTGACTGCAATCTGGTGGTTGTATTGTCTTCACAAATCCTAGGCGGGTTCTTGGTTTGCATATGACTTCCAAATAATTAGGTCAGCAACAGAGATGCTATTAATTATTAGGCCAGGTAACAAACTTAATGATAGTGGTTTAGTCTATATGCACGAATATTCTGTGAAAGAAAATAACATTTGTACATGACTGATACTACGCTCTGAATCATGTCTGGTGGTTAAAGATTTATTGCTTTTTCCAGAGCTGCTTGTGAATTTATGCAGAGAGGAAGCTTTGAATATACAAGAAAATGGCAGATAATTTACATCCTTCCCTGGGAGTGAAATGCACAACTGTTGTTTAAAATGCTTAAAACAAACAGGCTGCTGAAAATCACCAGCTGCCTCCCACAGGCCATTCCATTCTTTAGATGCATCTTTCTGGCTTCTTCAGTCAGCTGTTGGGAATGTCCTTCATCCACTGCAGTATCCCCATTTTTTGGGGTTTCTGCTGCATATAGTGTCCAGTGTGCTGTCCTGGCCTGCCTGTACTGGTGAGACCCTGGGAAATGCGATGCTGCACACTCAGGCTGGGTTGTAAAGTGTCTTAAAAGCACATTGGTCGTGTACTGAGTGTAAAATACAGCGAGTAATAAGCTGGAGTTGTAGTTGTGGAAGGTTTGAAGGTGAAACGGTTAAGTGTCAGAAAAAAGAATTGATTCATGTGGAATTTTTTAATAGAAGTGAACACTTTCTCCTTGTAGATGCTCAGAAGTGCTTCTGCTGCTGGAGGCAGGGATGTGCCTCAGTATCAGTAACTCACCCATTGCTTACACCTGCTGACAGTGTTTGTATTTAAAAGCAAAGAATGTTTTTGCTAAGTTTTATTTATTTATTACACTTCAGTGCATAATTAATTCCATCTAATATTTCTACAGGGATATATTCAGTGGAACTGGTAAATGACAGCTTGTATGAATGGCACGTTAAGCTTCTCAAGTAAGTTATTAAAGTTTTTTCATGTGCTGAACAACCTGGTTTATTATTGCTGCAGAGATTCTTTTGATAAATGAGAATCTCTAGCCAAAGCATGCAAAATAGTGTGTTACAGTAGTAATAGCAGTAATGGTAATTGTAGCCACTAAATAGTGGCTGTAATTCTGATTCACAGAAATGTGCAGAGATGGAACTGTAGTAATTGAGCTGGCAAAAAGACAGACCCGCTTCTCCCTGCCAGCACTGTGTATTACATTAACTGTCATTGCTGTTCAATTCTCTTTCTAAAACTGCTCCAAAATACGAAGCCTTAAATTAGGAAAAATATTTTCAAGGGTTTTTGCACGGTTTTATTTTTGTGTTTTTAATGACAGGAAAATGCAGCTTCTAGCTTCATTCAGGATGTGGGAAAGAACAGAGCTGCCTTAGTGTCATTAGTTGTTTATTTCTACAGTTAAACAGACACATAGGACTGAAACTTTTAGCTATCACATAAATGTGAGTTCTGTAATTTTCTTCTGTCATCACCTAGTGCACGAAATGAAAAGCAGTACACAACTCACCTTGTTACATCTGTAGTCCAACAGCTTTAATCCTAGAGGTGTTAGAGTGAAATTATCCCTGGTAAGAGGATCATCTGCTGTCAGCCCTATACAGTACCCTAAAGACAGGAAGAGCCTACCCAAACTGTGCTGGGTGGCTGCAGAATCTGGCAGTGGATGAAGGAGCATCCATCCAGGAGTTCAGATGTGCTGTGGTGGATAAGGCCACAGGCTGCTCCAGCACAGCAGCTGACCTGCCTGTAGGAATTGCGGCCTTGTCCGAGGGGTGAGACTTGTGCAAACCGGGTCACCAGCTGCTGAAATAGTTTTGTTTCCTTCTTAGTGTAATCATGGGCGTGTGAAGGTTTTGAGGCTGGAAATGGCAGGAATGACACATCAGGGAAATCGGTCCCATTACAGGAGGCCTTTCCTATCAAGTGCTTCCGTAACCGAGCGCTCAAACCACTGTGCAGTGATTGGAAACCTCTGTTCAAGTGCTGCAAACAGGCTTCCTTTTCTGCCTTCAGAAAAGAGGAAATGGGGCACATGCAGCAAATGCCTTCCAGAATGACTAAAAGAAGAAGTGTTGCGTTTGTTTATTGCAGCAAAAAGTGTCTGAGAATAAAAGCAGTGTGTGCAGAGCAGCGAGGGGGTAGATGTCAGAGGAAAGAGCCCCTGTGGGGAAGGACCAGCACTGTCACTAGAACAAGTTCCTTGGAACTGGCCCAGCACAGGCTACGGCTTGAAATGAGAGGTTCCAAAGCACTGGAAGATATTTCTTCTGAAATATCTTCACATTGGTACGATGAGGACAAACTGCCCAAGTAATTCTGAAATGAGATTTAATTACTTTGTCCTTTCAGCTATAGCAGAGGATTAGATTTAATAGCCCTCAGTCCCTGTAACATAGGTTTTGGCTTGCTGCAGGTGTTTTTGGGTAGTCTCTTCTGTTCAAAAGCTGATGGGGTGGTCAGAGCTTGGTGGGATTAACCCAGTAGTGGCTGAACTAATGGCCAGGCTGCTCACCACCAGCATTTTGGAACAAACAGTTGTTGAAATTCTGCTGAGCAGAAGCTGCTGGCTTTAGTATTTCTGCTGATGCAGATTACTTTTAACAGCTGATGCAGAACTACAATTACATATTCCATAAAGGACTCACTAACTGTGTGCTGGAAACTCGATGACTACAGTCTTCCTGTTTTTCTCCCCTCTTATTTGAACACAACTGAACTGAAAGAGAATTAAAATTGCTCTTTTCAAATAAACAGCTTATTTTGTGCTGTGTTTAAGTAACACTTGATAGCATTGGGAATCTAGTACATTGCAGCAACTTTTCATGCTGATCTCGTGGCAAAGTTTTTGCTTTGTAAAAGGAGCAAGAATTTCCTACAGTTCACCTTAAACAACAATTTGTAAACTACAAATACATAAAGGAAATCTTTACGAGGAGTTAGTGTTTACAGGTTTGGAAAATATTAACGTCATCCACGATCTCCCCTCTGCTGCTTTTATAGGGTTGATCCTGATAGCCCACTGCATAGTGATCTTCAGGTCTTAAAAGAAAAAGAAGGCGTAGAATACATTTTACTCAACTTCTCTTTTAAGGTAAGTGTCTGTGGGATGAAAAGCTGCAGTTAAATTTGGGGCTTATGATAGAAAGTGACTGAAATGACCCTCAGCCATTACTTGGGTAATAATGGATCTGTAGCATAAAAAAAAAAAGGGGGAGAAAAAAAAGAAAACTAACTTGTAAGTTTGGCACTAAAGCTTCCCCAAAAAATGCTTTGTAGCCAGTACTCTGGAAAAGGAATTTTTACAGAACTGAATAATTGTAGTACTTCAAATCTCATTTGACAAATAAGGCTATTGAAATACTTTCTGGTTGGGAAGCAGTGTCACAGTATTTTCCTTAACCTGTTTTTTTTACTGTTCCTCTTTGCAGGATAACTTCCCTTTCGACCCTCCCTTTGTGCGAGTGGTGTCTCCTGTGCTCACGGGAGGGTAGGTGTGGGTTTGAGGGTTTGAGTTGCCCGACAGAAATTGTGCTTTGTGGTAAAAACATCACAACTTGAAAAGCTCTGTGCCTGCCATGCTGTTTGAGCACTGACCTCTGGGAGGGTTGACATGGCTGTTTCTTCTCCTGTTGTTGGGTGTTTTGCGTTGGTGCCTTGAACAGGTCTTGATCCCTGTGTTGCCTTAAGTTTGCTGCATCCTTTTACTAACTGCTGATGTCAAATATATTTTCTTCTACATTTGTTTCTAGGTATGTCCTAGGTGGAGGTGCATTATGCATGGAACTTCTTACTAAACAGGTGAATATGGGCTCTGTTATCTGGATAATAAAACATGCCTGAAAATAATGAGAATAGGTGTTTCCCCTGAGTTGAAGAATCCCTGTGTGGAATAAACTGCACATTCCAAGGGAAACATGGTGGAATTAAACCTCAATCCCACAAGATTTGCCTTGCTGATCTTGTTTGAGATCTTTTCCGCCTGGGATTGCCTACAGGAGATCTGAGGAAGAGGCAGAAAGTACGAGCGTGTCGACATGGAATTCTCAGAATTTCTGTGAGGAAGGCAGTGTGAAGAGCGAGTTCTGGGGAGCAAGACACGTTGTTTCCTTGTCTAGAAGCCTCTTCAGCTGCATAAAGTCATCTCTGGAGAAGGGAGGAATACAGAAGATTATAGGCGTAGATGATTCTTGTGTAGACAGAGTGATTTTCTCATTAAAATAAGTAAATGAATGAAGTAACTTCTTTGCAGGCTCTGGCAGAAACTCTTGTGAGCTCTGGAAGGTAAAGCAATGCCAGGGATGAGCAAAATTCTTATGGCTTACTGAATTGACTTCATTAGAGATGAGTCTTTTCTGCTTCTTGGAACAAGAGGTTGTAATTTCTGTTGTGACCTTGCTGCAAATGCGTCAGTGCTGTAAAGATGGAGCTTTTTGGTTTCTGTCTTGCTGTGTTTTGGAAATGTGATTCAGCCTTTTCACTCTTTGTAGGAGTTCTTAGTACTGTATAACATTTTACAGATTTTTCTATGGAAAACAAAAGTTAACTGAAAAGAAGTAGTTAAAACTAAACTGGAATGCAGGGAAAAAAAATAATCCCAAAGCACACATTCCAAAATAGATTTGCAAGGTGAGCACAAGAAGCAGTGCGTGTTGTATGTTAATATTCCTTTCCTCCTCCAGGGCTGGAGCAGTGCCTACTCAATAGAATCAGTCATCATGCAGATCAATGCCACTTTAGTCAAAGGAAAAGCCAGAGTACAGTTTGGAGCCAATAAGGTAAATGTTGAACTTCTTTATCTATTGCACAAATCACTGTTGGGCTTCCATTTCTTTGCTGATGCACATAGGAGATGCTTAATGACAGAATTGTTATTTGTATTTTGAATTGTCTGGTGCCTGTATGAGAATTTTATTGGCAATTAAGAATTTTTTATGTAATTAGGATCATATGAGGTGGATAAAGCCTTGGGATGGGCAGGGTATTTAAGTAGTTAGGCTTTCGCTGTCCTTGTATTGGCAAGGCAGGGAGGGAGGGAAGGAGGATCAGAATTGGGAGGATTTGGAATTTCTGGCTCTGAGAAGGGAACCTTGAAAGCCAGGAATGTTCTAACATTGTGCATGGTTTTTATTTTTAAGCCCACTGTAGTTTCCTTGTAGAACTGTTTTTGAGTCTGGCATGCCTACATGCAGGTTTTTATGTTGGTTTTTTCTCCTTTCAGAATCAATATAATCTAGCGAGAGCGCAGCAGTCCTATAAGTCACTAGTACAAATACATGAGAAAAATGGTATGTATGTTCTTGCCACTTTGTTCTTGTCTGCACAGTACCCTGGGAATTGGTGTTTGGCCACATAGAAACTTGAAGTGACAGAGTGTCTTATTTTGCCTTGGGAAGACCATAAATATTTTTTCCTTGTTTTCTTCTTGCACTGGAAAGACAGTAGTGCTGAAATAACTTGACTGCAATCATTGCAACTTTTCCAGCTTACTTGAATGTTCCGTGGTCCTACTGCTTCTTGAAAGGCAACTCCATTTCATTTTCAGCCAGTTGATCTAAGAACTTCATTGTTACTGTAGCTGTAAGAGCTCCTAGTATTGGGGAAGTATCTGCTGGAAGTTTATCCCTTGCCCTGAAAGATTCTGTTTCAGTGTGGCAAGATCCTAGTGGAAATAATCATTATGGAAGAGAGAGAGTGGAAAAAAAAAGACCTGAGAGTAAAAAATACAAGAAGTCCAAGTGAGGTCCTGGGAAACTGTACAGTAGAATAAGGAGACACCTGTTTCAGTTTGGGCTTTATTCAACTTAAAGTCTCTCTGCTGCATAGAACAAGTGTACAAGTGCTTCAGGTGTAATTGAATTTACTGTGGCAGTATGAGAAGCCTGAGGCTTTAAAAGGTTTAAGTAGCTTACATGTTATATAAAGGTAGCCAGCAGAATTGGTGCCCTGGTCTTGTGATGAGGGAGTTGGTCCAGTTACCTTTTCGTGATGTTCTTTGCTCGGGGTTGGACACAGTGTCCTCCAGGAATTCGGGTTCTTGTGAATGTGTTTGTGTGACTGCAGTGAACACCTCAGCTTCCCCGCTGCTAAAACAGAACATAACACCTGTACTCTTGGGAGGAAGATCAAAGATAGTGACTGTAACGTGCTTTCCAATTTTACAATATTTTGATCTTGCTGTTAACTGAGTCTTTTGCTCTTTTAGTTTGCTACAAAAGCCAGCGTGGCTGTCTGTTTACTTCTGTCTGTGTGCTGCAAGTGATCAGTCCTGCCTCAGGAGCTGTACACAAAGCACTCACAGTACTCAGTGCTGCTCTGAAAGGTGTCTTGGGCTTAGAGCTGCTGCCTGCTCTCTGGGACAGCACAAATAGGCCCTGTAGTCACTGTACACACATTTAGAGGAAATTTTACAAGAGGGTCTGGGAGAATTAAGATTGGAGCTCTGGAGGTCTCTAGAAAAAGCTGTGCACACTTGATCAGGTATGATTCAGCTGCTAAACATGCCAAATTATGTCAGGAGATCAGTTATTCAACTGACATTTCTGAGCTTATTCCTACAGTAAGATTTGCAGAAACAGGATAAACCATTCAGTTGCTTGTGCATGCCTAACTCCGCAGTACACAAAATGGGATTTATGTAAGTGTCCCAGTGCAGTTATGTTTGTGTGTCTGTGCTTCAAGCAGCTTGAAGACTTGGGGGTTTCACCTCTTGTCTATTATGTTTGGTTAGGGCAGTGTTCCCCCCTTCAGCAGCTTCCTCTTGCTGGTGTTCAGCTTGTGCAGCTCAGGATAGCTGCTGCCACATAAAATCCCTCTTTGTGCGCCCAAATGCTGGGTCTGGAATGTGCCACATGGTTTGTCTGCCACTGCTGACTCGAGCATTCAGGGCGCTGGGTCTCGCTGAGCTGGCGTGCTGTAAGAGGGAGGGAATGAGCCAGGTTAGGCTTCCATCTCCCAGATGCAGAGTAGGACGTCCTGGATACAGCAGTGCTGGTACCTAACATGTCTCTGTTCTCCACAGGCTGGTACACTCCTCCAAAAGAAGATGGCTAATGCTGAGGACTGTTGTCTACCTGGACCAATGTCAACAAAACAAGCTCTTTTTTATGTTTTCCAACACACAGACTCAAGCTATGAGTGCCCCTATAACAGCTGTACTGAGGACTTTAGCTATTAGATAAGTTAGTGGATAATCTGTCAACTGACACGTACAGTATAAGTTACAGCCTTACCATTCCGCTCTTCTTAGGCATCTGGACTGAGCAGTTTGGGCCTTTGCCATATTTGTTCTTATGGATTAAGCATCTTTGGGCCACGCCCTCCCTTCTCCCTTTTTTTATTTGAAAGCATAAGCTCTCCCTGCAGCAGGCTATCGACTTACTAAAGGTCATTCAATAGGAGTGAGTTGTTCACACACTTCTGTGTATTTCTTACCTTTTGCAAAATGCAGATTGCAGAGACTTGCGTTGTATTGTTTCATTTAAAGCCAAGAAGTTTAATACGTTGTTTAATACTGTTTTAGGAAATGTCAGGTCTTGCAAATCACAGTAGTTTTTCTGGTCTAAAATGACAGCGTTTGTAGTGTTTCCAAATTAATGATATAGGAAAAACACATGTATGTTAAGTCATTAAACATTTTTCATGGCTGTATGAGAATATGAACTGTTTATTGGAAAAGATGCTCTTTGTTTAGATTTTCTTAATTTTTTGGTTTTTTTTTTTTTTTCTTCTTTATTTTGTTTTGGTTTTCTTGTTTTTATGCAGAGCAAGGCTGTGCCAATAAAACCTTGTAACTAGTCACTTCCACTGGGGCATCAGAACTTGCTGGGCTGTTCCTGCTACTTGTTGGCTCAACCTCCTTAACAAGAAGAGCCACAGTATGAAGCTTGAAGTTATTTAAAATACTAAAAACCTTTTTAGGTGTTCCATTTTATTAACGGGTTGTTGCAATCATTTGTAAACTAATGAACTTATAAAGTGATTGGCACAAATTGAGATGAAAGTCCTTGAATGAAATTTTTTTATATAAAAGCTACAATAAAGTACAAAAACATGTCATCCACTTCAGAGGCATAAGAAATGCTGCCATAGTCATGACGGTGGTTTTGTTATTGAGAGACTAATGGGAACTGTTCTTTCTTTATTAGGAGATGAATCTGGGTCTGTGTACTGACACGATTTCATTGCCTTACCGGAGTCACTCTCTTTTGGTTGTAGTGCTCGTCCTTCGGCCTGCGCACCCCTCGGGGCCGAGCTGCGGCTGTGTTCCCTGGATTACGCACTTCTACGAGTGCAGAAGCATGTTTTTGTTACGGTTTTTTTTTAGTTGACTATCGAACTTGCGCTCTTTTCTCTATCAGGCTCCCGCGGGTCCTTGTGCATTTGCTTCTAGATCCAGTTTTTAGCTCTAGAGAGACGATGGGAGAGCTTTGGCACCGCTTCCCGTGCGGGCCGTTCCCGGTGCGGGGCGCGACAGCCGGGGCTGGGGCGGCCCCGGCCCCCGCCCTTCGGCGCCTGCTGCGGTTTGGGTTCCGTTTCTTCTGGCAGAGTTCCTTGGCAATGTACAGTAATTTGTAAACTTGCATCAAGTTTATGAATAAAAAGCATTTTACGAAGCGCTGTGTCCGTGCTGGGGCCCGNGGCGCGGCGGCGCACGGGTGACGCGGGGCCGGGGCGGCGGGGCCGGGGCGGCGGCGGGGCCATGGAATCCGCGGGCAAGGGCGGCTTCGTGCTCGCCAACCTCGCCGAGGTGGTGGAGCGCGTCCTCGGCTTCCTGCCCACCAAGGCGCTGCTGCGTGCCGCCTGGTAAGGGGCAGGGCCGGGGCAGCGGGGTGGGCGGCGGCCGGCTCCGGTTGGCGGGGGCGGTGCGGCCGACGCGCTGTGTCCGTGTTGTGTTGCAGCGTGTGCCGGCTCTGGAGGGAGTGCGCCCGGCGGACGCTGCGGACGCGGCAGCGAATCGCGTGGGTGTCGGCGCTGGAGCCGGGCCCCGGCGACAGCCACGCGCTGGTGCGAGCGCTGGCCCGCGAGCTCGAGGTGAGGGGCGCGGGCTCTGCCTTGGATCAAACACCGAACGCGCTCCTTCCAAACGCCTGGCCAAAGGGACGGGTTCGGAGGCCTAAGTGGCTTTGACAGCTCGAGTGTTGAGTGTTAATACACCCATCAAAACGCCGAGGATTTACAGTTCAGGGCACATCTGTTCATCTCGGAATCTTGTTAAGAGATTACCCTTACAGGCTGGGAGACACTGAGGAAACACTGCAGGATTTCTCTGGCAGGATTCTTTTCCAGTGTTAACCTAGTGCAGAGTCTTTGCTACACAAACATTCATGTCAGGGTCCTAAGCAGTAGGCGGATCAGTGTTAAACCAACTGGGGCAAGGAAGGCCGAAAACGCCTCCACGCTGTTTCCCAGCATCAACACTGATGAGCAGCAGAAGCCAATAATCATGAATGCAAGGAGTTTAGATAATGCTAAAAGAAGGAGCGGAGTCATGGGGCCAGTCTGCAGAGCTGTTCTTGCTCGCGTGAGGTTTGGGTCAGCTCCTTGCCTGTGCTACAATTCATTAGATAAATCTGGGCATTTCTGAGGCTGACGGGAGGTTGTCTCTTGGCTGACAGCAGCCTGGTGAGGGCCGGGGGGGGACCAGCGTGGGCTGCCGGTGGAGCGGGAGCAGTTTCTCTTCGGTTTCTGCCCCCCCTTTGCCTCCCCTCCCTCCTGTCCCGTGTACTCCTCCGCCTGTGTCTTTGCAGAAGGTGCACGTGCTGCCCCAGACCGTGCTCTACATCGCTGATGCGGAGACCTTCAGCGGGCACGAGGAGTGTCACGAGCAAAAGAAAGGTAAAGCCTGGACATAACTCACTCCTGCTCCAAGATACGCGTGGGATGGGCGTGGAGCAGTCAGCTGAAAGGGGATTCTCGGAGTTTCAGTTTCAGTGGGAAGTAAACCTTTTGCAGAAACCATGACCGCGTAGTGTTGCACTGTGTCACGAAGCAGCTCACAGGTCTGTGTTAACGGGCACAGATGGGTTCCTTCCCCTTCTGTGGGGGACGCGGAGTGTTTGCCTGCCGGCAGCCCTGTGCTCTCAGGGAGCAGCACAGACCTGCTTGCTGTTACCAGCGCGGCCACTGATGGGCAGCATTGGTTTAACAGGACGGGCTTGGCTGTGGGATTTGCTCAGAACACACTTTTACTGCTCTCTGATGGTTTTTTGTTTTTGTTTGTTTTTTTTTTTTTTTTTGACTTTTCTTATTTTAACAGCCAGAAAAAGAAACAGTAAAGAAACAGCACTCGCACTTGAAAAGTTGTTGCCAAAGCGATGTCAGGTCCTTGGACTGGTCACCCCTGGGATTGTAGGTAGGAGCAAAATGCGTGGTTTTTTGAGAGATCAGCTTGAAGGTGTCATCTCCCACCTTGTTCAGCGCTGGCGTCAATTTTAAGGAGTTCACAGTGTCACTGCTAAGTGACGTGGAGCTAACTTCATGTGTTGCTGTTATAATTAAAAGGGTTGGTTTAATTGGGCGGGCAGTTTTCCCCGGCACCTTAACGTACTTATTGAATGTTGCTTGGATTGATGTATATATTTCAGTCATATGGTGACTAATGGTACAGGGCATCCTGGTATGTACCTGTTTGCAGTGGCCTAGCAGGAGGCACGTGCAGTAACTGGAAAATCCACAGCCTCCCTCGGCAGGCTTTTTGTCATGGTTCACTCCTTTATCATTAGAAAGTTGGTTTTTTATAGTTTCTCACCTTAAATTCACTTCCCGCATCATGAGTAAGCTATTTGAGTGTTGTTGCTACCATAATTTAGTAATACACTCCCAGTTTTTGTGTCGGTTTGCTTTATACTGTCATCACATGTTTGTATGACACCTTAAAAGCTTGAGTATCTCTGTGTGCCTGCAGAAGGTGGCAGGAAGGCTTGTATTGCACTGTTCTTGTTTTCCTGATGTTTTATATTTGGTGTAGCTGGGGAGACCTGTAAATACATCCATGTCCCCTTTTCAAAACTTCCTTCAGCGTGATCCACAGCCAGCAGGACTTACACACGTTTCATCTTTCCAAAACATTAACAAAACAATCACACCAATTCTCAATTAGATAAGTTGTTACGGAAATAGATTGTCATGTTTTATATCACCTGAGCTGTTCAACCTCTTTCTATCCATGTTACAGTGTAAATGAAAGTACTAGAATCTCTGAACACAAGATGCTTGCTTTTGTCTCTGTAGTTACCCCGATGGGTTCAAGCAGCAATCAGCCTCAAGAAATTGAAGAGGGTGAAGCTGGGTTTGCTCTGTTGTTTCCCAAAATTGATGGGGTGAAAATTCATACCTTCCATTTCTCTAAAGATGTGAAGAACAGGGTCTTTGATGAAAGTAAATTTGCTGAAGCAGGTATGTGATTTTTCTCTCCATTACTTGGGCTTTTGTGAGGTGCTGTGCTGCTCTCTGAGGTGCCAGTCTGGAGTTCTGCATAGAACCAGCAGCTTCTGTGCTGGCTCCCAGAGCCTCTGTGGGGCTACAGCTGGTAGCTGTGCTTCTCTGCTCCTCCCAGTCTCTGGAGTATTAAGGTGAAGTTACCCTGAGTATCAGTTGCCAGTTACCTCAGTTACTTCCAAGCTGAGCTGTTTAGAGAGAGGGGTGATGTATTATTTGAGGGGAAACTAGGATGGTTGGACTTCAGAATTCAGGATTTAAATATAAATATATATATAAGAGGATCAGCGTTCGTTTCTGTTTGTAGGTCTGAAGAATAACCCAGATCTCCGTGTCGTTCTTCTGTTTGGCTACAACTCCTGGAAGACTGGAGCTACTCGATTTCTTCATCAGATAGTCAATCCATTGAATGAGAAGAGTATCATCCTGGCAGGGGGACAAGTGGAGAGCTTTACATCACTGACCTCTGAGAAGTAGGTATTTTTTTTAAGGTAAATGATGAAAAAGATTTAAAATGAGACAAACGTTGCAGATCCATAGCCTTGTAGCTGTATTGGAAATGCCCTTTACCAGTAGTAAAATAATAATTTCTTAAAGGGAAAAATGTCCTAACTGCTACACTGTGATGTAGCCAGAAAAGCTGGAAGCTTTATATGGCTGTGTTACAATTTGGATTCTGGAAACCCAGCCAGGAGAAACCCACTGAAAAGGACATTTCCAGCTTCAGATAGGTTTGTGTGTTTACTGCAGCCAGCATTTCTTCTCTGGAGTGCAAGTGAGGGAGTCCCCGTTGTGACAGAGCCCAGGATGTGACCATGTGTTTGTAGCTCTGCTCGGTGTGGCTCCCAGCACGGAGCAGGAGC